>CAJUYH010000904.1:55724-93651 GCA_910591685.1 Galerucella tenella | reverse complement strand
TCACCTCACAGTTAGGTCGATGCGTGATTGGAAACTTTTTGTGATGTGTAGAATGGAAATATCATTTGAATAATTATGATCACTCACTTTTATTAATAACGCGAATATTAGGAAAGAAAGGATATAAACGTTCATTGAATTATTTTTGAATTACATTGATCTGACAATAATACGTCAATCGTCAACATTGAAATAGTTAACAAACTAAAACTAGTAATTGAAAACCAAAACTAACTTCAACCTTAAGGTAATGTTACGCGTAAATATAAATTAGAATTAACGTTACAGTAATGGATCTGGATTCCTCACACTTTAGTTTTTGTTTGTCGGTGTACTCTACATACTAATTGTTCACTTGCAATATTACGGTGACTGAATTCAACCATTTGACATTTAATCCTTATTTCCATCTATGATTTCCATTTCTTGTTGTTGTAATAGTTATAGACCAGTATTTATAATTTCAAAGTGCACCAATAAAAAAATAGCGTGGAGTATTCGTGGATAACTGGTCTTTAAAACACTTGCGGCGAAGCCGGAGTACTCGAAAAATCGCGCGTGTTTTAAAGACTTTAATATCCACTTATACTTTGATATACTAATTTCAAGGTCTCGCGGCTTCATTTTTTTTCAAATTTGAAGTCGTCGTTTAGTAAGGAGTATGTTATTTTTATGCAACAAAATTGTTGAATCGGGATAAACAAAATTTTCTTGAAAGTTTCATGCTAAAAATGTAAGGGAGGAAATTCATTTTGTGTTACCAATACAAAACCTCGTGAAAGATTGAATACGTTGAAGAATTTTTGTTTTTGATTCTCCTCAATATAATTAAAGCGAGACGTTGAAATTTTCAAACTAATTAAACTTTTAATTAGTGAACTTGAGTCTTTATAATTTTACAATAAACCCCTCAATTGAAAAATAAGTTCTTAAGTTTACAGGACTTTTTTGTTGAGAAGAAAAATGTTACATCATAAAAAACGGTTTGCTCAAGCTCAATTTCAAAATACCCACTCCAAGACTGAGAAATTCATAACAAAAGGAATCTGGCCTGAAAGTAGCTGGAATTTTATTCTATATTCGAAAAAAAAAACAATTGACTATGTGAAATTTGTATTGTTCTGGATAATAGGGCACATTGTATTTGATGAAACTCAATATTTAACACGAACTCTCGCAGTTTTTGGATAATAAAAGCCTTTGATGATGATGATAACTAGTCAGTTTGGAAGTTTAATTTTGTTCAGTGAACAATTAATATTAACAATTTGTAAATCGGTTTTGCAGCGTAGTGAACTGAAAATAAACTATAGTAACGACCCTTGGAAATTGATCTAATTTGTATGCACTGTTTTTAATTGGAATGGTGAGTTTGGAGAGGCGTACATGCTGTTTTTTCTCACAGTGTGGGTGAATTTTCATTGAAAATCTACTTTCCTTGATAATTCTAAGTCTATTTGCATTTTTAATAAATCTAATCTTAAGTAAATCTTAAGAGAGATTTATAATGTAGACCCACTTTTAGAACTTCATACAAAAATCATTTTATCCACAATCACATCATGATTTAAGTTTCATCCACACTTATGAAGCATGTATAAACATTATCCACTAGTGAAGTAATGATAATAAACAGCAACCATTCAACACCTCCCGAAGTTGTTTTATGAAATTTCAATAATTACGTAGTTGCGTTTTATCCACTTCAGAATATTGAAGTTTCTTGCGTGGATAAAACACTATCTAAAATGCTTATGAATAACTATCATTTCGGGGATATATTCATGACCTTCTGTGACCATACCTTGAAAATTTGACAAGTTTTCGGAGTCTTAAGCATCAAAACATTTTTGATTGTCTAGCTGTAAAATTTTTGTGGTTAGTGTCAGATAGAGACCAGAATTCTTAAAAAACTTAGCCATTCTTAATAGCGGTGTAGCTGGAACACGACCGAAACGTTAAAATAGAAACATAAAAAATATTGTGGTTGGATTTTACAAAATAAAAAGCTAAAAGAATAATAAATGTACCACAAGGAACATACAGAAGATGTCTACACAGACGACTTCATTTTGTATCGTGTAAAGCCCTAGGGAAGATGAAAATAGTATATTATACACCAAGGTGATGGAGACTATTATTATTTACCAATAATAAGGAATAAAGTGCAAGGCTTGTGGATGTCTCCACCACCGTGGCGTATTTATAATTTTCTCCACTACCAGCCTAACCAGCCAAATTTGAGACAAAAATCGAAAGTGATTGAAGTAATCGACATTAAAGACAAGTTCAATGATAAAATATTACTTACCGAAGGATTTTTAATGGGAAACCTGTGCATAATTAACTTCTTTATTGTTGCTATTACAATTTAAACACACAGCAATGAAATACCATTATTCCAATAAATAAATTTCTCAAGAACAGAACTATTCAAGTTAGATCTCAACTACAAGACCTCTCAAAAATGGCATTCCTCAAGGATCTATTTTGAGTCCCACACTTTATCTCACTGCAATGAACAGCATCACCGAAATGATAAAACCTCCCATCAAAATGTGCCTTTATGCAGATGACCTCATCATTTATACAAGAAGTACAAGCACAAAGTTCGCCTACACTTTACTCCAAGATTGCCTCCATCAAATCGAAAACTGGTCACAAAAAACAGGATTCCAATTTTCAAGCGAAAAGAGACACTATGTGATTTTTGACAAACGAAAAGACAACCATAATTTTAATCTGTTTTTATATAGAACTCCGCTAACGCGGGTAGAAGAAGTGAATTTTCTTTTGGTCTCACTTTAGATTGTTCTCTGAAATGGATAATACACATAGAAGTCCTTCAACAGTCATGCCAATCCCGGATAAATCTGTTGAAAATTTCATCAAACTGAACATGGGGAGCTAGTTCAATCACCTTATTGAACCTATACAAATCACTGATAAGAAGCTAATTAGATTACGGTTCCATTTGCTACGATACCGCTAAGAAAACATTATTAAAAAAATTAGATGTCATTCAAACTCCTTCACTTAGATGTGTATTTGGCGCTTTCAGAACCAGCCCAACCAGCAGTCTCCTAGTCATTGCAAACGAACCCCCACTGTTTTTACGTCGACAACTCCTTTCCTTAAACTATACTGCAAAAATTTCTGCTTATACCAACAATAATGCATTCCAAGACATTTTCCCAAAAAACGCCCCAGCCGACGAAATATACGACTCCAAGCCAACAAAAAATCTCCCTTTCAGAGAAAGATTGACACGAGCTAACTATGAATTTGAACAATTTGAATTATCGCTCCAACAAAACTCTAACTTTCCCCCCCTGGATGTCTCAGAAGCCAGATGTTAATACGTCCCTCACTCAAAATCCAAAAAATTCAACCAACCCCTGTCTCCTACAAAACCTCTCCAAGGAAATTATATCAAAATACCCCCAAACCCTGCAAATCTATACAGATGCTTAAAAAAATCACAATGGAATTGCAGCATCTTACATCTGTGGAAATAACAAATCTGCCATCCGACTACCGAATCTATGTAGTATATTCACGGGAGAAACCACTGCAATTCTGGAAGCCCTAAAAATGTGCAAAGACTCTACAGCAACCAAGTTTCTCATCATAACAGATTCACTGAGTGCGTTACTTGGCTTAAAACAACTTTACCCTTCACATCCTATTCTCATACGAATCAAAAGTGAAATGGAAATAATACGCCTCACCCGAAAGAAAGTCTCATTTCTGTGGGTTCCATCTCACTCTGGTATAAAAGGAAACGAAGAAGTCGATCAATTAGCAGTAGATACAACATCCAATCAAAAAGCACCCCACATTAAAAAAATTCCCTACATTGACCACACAAATTCAATCAAAAAACATATATTTAATTCTTGGCAAGTAATATGGAACCAAACGATATCCAAACTGAAAGAAGTTAAGCCACAAGTCGGATTATTTCTATTAATACCAGAAAAACGCAGAGACCAAGTTGTCTTAACCCGCCTGCGAATAGGTTACACACTACTTACACATCAATATCTCCTCAACAAAGAACCAGCACCAGAATGTATACATTGCCATGTTTCTCTTTCTATAAAACATATCATCTTAGAGTGTCCCGAATATTCTAGATATAGAAGACAGAATAATTTAAGTGCGGTATTAAAGGATGTGCTCACCAAAGACACACGTAGGTACTCCAATTAAATATTTCAGAGACATTAATTTGTATAACAAAATTTAAAAATTATCTATAACACAAATACAACACATACTACTTGTGTAAGTCCTCCTGCTAATAACTCTTAGTGGTTGATGCGGGCATGTTTGTATTAAATAAATAAAAAAAATTGACATTAAAGACTATTTCAATGCTAAAATATCACTTACCGAAGGATTTTTAATGGGAAACCTGTGCATAATTAACTACTTTATTGTTGCTATTACAATTTGAACACACAGCAATGAAATACCATTATTCCCATAGTTTATAATCACCAATATCAAGTGCAACGAATTAACGAACCCAATTATATGACCACATCGAAAAATTTCACAAAACGTGGGTTACATTTTACTTTAAGTACATGTGCCATTGATGAAAGAACAAATTACAGAATACACCGTGAGTGTAAGAGTTATACTTGGTTAGCAAGTGAGCGTTCATAAAACATTCAATATACATATACTTCTCACTCTACACCAGTTCGTTCACAAACGCACAATAAAAAGCGTTCACCCCTTCGTCTTTTTCCGTTCTATCGATTATGAACGTACTTCTTATGTCATCAGTAATTTTGGTTGAGCGCGAATTTTAAACTAATAGCATTTTTATTCAAATAATTTCATCTTAATAGGTAATTTCAAGCAGCAAACATGTTAAAGACAATCTCCTGGGTTCAAAAAATTATGTTACACACATTTTTATCAAACTAGTATCCCTGGGCTCTCAGAATATTTGAATTTCTCCATTATTGACCTAGGTTAATAATAAAAAAAATTATTAACCACTAATAGAGAAATTCAACTTCTCAGTGGGCTAGAAAAAGCAATAGTTGTCAACATCACAACTAGTAGTGGAAATATTTTTCTTCATTATAAAAAATGTTTACTGTTTTTAAACTTCCACTACATCACCACAACTTTCAACTTCAAAAACTGTAATTACCCATCGAACTGTAAGAAATTCAATATCAATACAGAGCCAATAAAATCAAAATTTCATCAAAAAACCCATCTCCAAAATTATCATATCTCCTCAATACATATTTATTTCCCACATTATAAACTTACGTACGCCAATGATCGAATTCCGTTTAATTTGGAAACTATTTGACCCAGAAATGAAAATGAATGCACTGAATTTTGTTCGTACAATGTCATTTATGGCACAAGATGTACAAATGTATTTTACCAGAATTGTACCATTAAAATTATGGTAAATGAATGACTATTACGATTTTGAAGCTGAAATGTTTTATCCATTAATGTCAAGCATTTCAGCTACCTGTTTCTAAAGGATAATAATATGGTATTTGCATGGTGAATTCTATTTATTTTTCAATTAATATTGAATAGTTTCGTATGATGTGGGGATTTTGAGTTTTTTTTTATTTACAGTATTTTAATGTAGTATACAGGATGGTCCTTAAGTAATTGTACATAGAAGTACAGTACAATTTTCACTCCAAAATATTGCGATTTAAATCAACTAGCCTCAATGAAATATTAATATTAAGAGAGATACAGAGTGTTAAACATAAAATATTAATTTTCGTTTTTTACAATAACTAACGCTTTTTGACGTATATGCATAAACATTCGGGGCTGGGATTTTTTTGATATAAGAAATCATAATTTTGCATCTATTTCGATGTATTTTGTAGGGGGCGCCACATAGACCACGTATGCGGCATAAATGTGCGCCAAACTTTTTTGCCTTTCACATTAGCACTACTTTTGTAAAACATAATTAAAGCCACATCATAACAACGAATAAACGGTATACCTGTTAGTATCCACGAATCTTAACGGTCTAAGAGATTATTTTTTTCACTTGTCAAAATCTGACACTTTGGTGATTTTAACCAATAGCAATACATTATTCTAGCCAATCATTCGGTATTATACTGATAATTCTGCTTCCTCATCGATAAAACCTTGTTTACATCGAAACGTCAAAATTTTACTTTGAATTTGTCATTATTGACAACTAAAAGCGCTTCGAAGTTCATTGAAAAATGAACACAAACCGATTGAGTGCCATCACCCAAGAGAATATTGAACATTCAGGTAATACAAAATTTAAATTTATGAAAAAAATAATCTTCCCAAATACAACTCGCTCTACAAATTTTGTCACATAACTTTTTATTTTCATCACTTAAACTTGTTTATTTGAGGCAGAAACATTCAAACAAACCGAATTTAGATGAAATCCCTCGTCCTAACGGACTCGTGATTTTATCAATCGGTTTGTTTTCATATTCTTGCCAAATAAACAAGTTTTCGTGAAAAAGAAAAAATTATCGATAAAATTTGAAGCACTCGTGGTATTACCTTTGATAATTTTTTACTGAATATAGTAACCAATCAAATTACTTAATTTCAAGTCATGTGTCAAATTTCATCCAATCACTGCTGTATTACAGCGATAATACCCTACATGTGGTGTTTTCAGTTTCGTGTTCACTTTTTATTAAACATTAATTGAACGTCAAACTGACAACTGGATTAAAAATGTCGCGAAGATTAGGTATTGCATCTAACGATTCAATTAATTTACCAATTGTACTTTTCACAACTGTAGTTTTAAATAAAAATTAATACTATTTGATTGAAATTGATAAAGTTTACATTGAAAATTATTAAACATCGGATTGGCAATCAATTTTTTGAAAGCTACAATGTAAAAAATTATCTTATCGAATACTCCTCGGGTCTTAATAAATACTCAAAATTTTGTCGTAGAGAATCCTCCAAGCGTGTTGTTCAAAGATAATAGCCCTCGGCCTGCGGCCTTGGGCTATTATCAAGCAACACGCTTTCAGCATTCTCTATGACAAAATTATCTCGGTATTATATCAAGACCCTAGTGGTATTACTACTGATAATCACTTTTTAGTGATTAACTACATGATTATTATTCAATGAAATTACGTTCGAAAAATGTATAATTGTGTGTACGATATTTATTATTCTCAAATATTAAAAGTACCATACATATTTCTCATGTTAACTGCCACTTTACCCTAATACAGTTCATCTTTATACTAAAAAAAAATAATTATCGTACACACTACATTTTTCGAACGTAATTTCATTGAATGATAATCATGTAGTTAATCACTAAAATGTGATTATCTTTAAAACCGTTAAGATTTGGGGATAATAACAAGTATACCTTTTACTTGTTGTAATGATGTGGCTTCAATTATTTTTCCCAAAAGTAGAGCTGATGTGAAAGGCAAAAAAGTTTTGCGTACATTTATGCCGCATACGTGGCCTATGTGGTCTCTCCACAAAATATATCGAAATAGGTACAAAATTATGATTTCTCATATTAAAAAACCCCCAACCTCAAATGTTTGTGCATATACGTCAAAAAGCGTTAAAAATATTGTGAAAAACGAAAATTAAAATTCCATGTTCAACACCCTGTATCTCTCTTAATATTAACATTTTATTGAGGCTTGTTGGTATAAATCGCAATATTTTGGAGTGAAGATTATACCGCACTTCTATGTACAATTACTCACGGACCACCCTGTATGAAAGAATGTTCAGTTGTTGCAGCTCCAAAAACAACACAGTTGAGAATTCACCAAAAACGAGCTGCAGTATCAATTAACTGTAATGTTTTTATGTACATTTCATACGTAGTGGTTATATTATTGACAAACACACTGTATTAGTACGTTGTATATGGTAATTACACAATATCGAGTAGATTTATTCTCCTGGTGCATTATTTGAATGGAAATGTTCCCAGTGCACAGGTAGGAAATACAATTCTTTGCAATCTCTAGCCAATTCTAAATTGAAAACTTGGTTAAAACTGCAAATAACTAAAATCCCAGTGTAATTGGTGTGTCAATAAAGCAACGTTCATTTTTTTGGTGAATTAAACAAAATGAGAAATCATGGAACAGCTGGTGGAAAATATTTCATAGGAAATTTAATATACAGGGTAGCTAGAAAATCTGGTTACATTTCCATAAGTAAGCGTTGAACCTTGTGTGTTTTATGTTGAGTCCTCCTTGGGCTACTTTATTCATGGCCATATATTAGACCTCGAAATAATGAACATGAGGATATTTCGGCAAATTTTCATGGATGGAAACAAAATATAATATGCTAGCTCACTATGGAGCGCGGCAAATTCCGCTCTGTCGTTATCCTAGCTTCACTGGTTGTTTCCATCTCGTTTACTTCCCTTAAATAACGGTTTCTTGCCCTTGTAGTTTTGTTGTGAATGATCCGTGAATCGATCCGTCCGGTTTTAAAAGCTAACATTCCCTTAAAGTTTTTGTTGTTATATCTCTGAAAAGCTTTCGAAAAAGAGAATCACATAATAAAGGCTTCACATTAGGTTAAAAAATGTTAAAAGGTCTTAAAATGTGAATTTTATCACATTACATCCAATTTCAGCTGTTAGTACAATTCTTTTATATTCCCTATCCGATGTTCTGTATTTGACGGTATATTATTGATAAAATCCTGTTGGAAGTGACCTCCGAACACAGTCGCCATTTCTTTTCGTGTTTGTGTTTGTCATTTCGTGTTCTTTAAGTCTGATCACGCATTTCCGATTATTTCGTAGCTTTTCCATGATTCCTCAGAGATTTCGCTTCCTAGAGATTCTTGTATTAATTCCTTTTTATAGTCGTAGCATGTAGTCTTTAAGGTCGGAGTTTCTCGTTTTTGCCATTTCTTCCGTGCTTTATTTCTTTCTTCAATTTTGTCTGCTACTCCTTCAAGCAGTTTGTCCGTTTTTCCACGTATTGTCACTTTTTTGTTTATGTTGCTTTCTTCCGAATTCCTACCTGGGGATAGACTTATTGCGAGATAAAGCAGGATTTCGGTAAGTTCCAAGTCTATCTATGGCACTTCTTGACCGTTTTAGGATGTGATGCGTCGAGCACGTGTCGGCCGACGTAGTGGTTTCAGAGTTTCAGATTTCCTTACATATGTTTCAGAGTTTGGCTGTTACCAGGATTCTATTAATCCTACCATCAGTGACTATAACAATAATTTTTTTAAAGTCACTGCTACTTTGGACGCTCTATAGTTGCCTACCCTAATTCTGATTTTTCGGCTCAGTTTAAGCGAATGCAGTTTGCTAGTGCTTCTTTTGGTCTTGGTCCCCCACGTTCTTCATAACGTTTTTCTTCTCTCTGACCCTTTCGATTTGTTTTTTTGTAGTGGTCGATGCTGAAATTTGAGCAAGTGTACAGAAATTTCCAGGAAATTTTCAGAGGAGATTTCGGTAGAAGAGTCTATTTTAGTTTCATTCACAATGTTGGTATTAGTGGAGACGTCATGACATTTATTGTTTTCAAATTTCACTTTAGCTTTTAGTTTTGCCCGAGAGGCTTTCGTTTATTTCTTTTTCTACTGCTATTATGATTTTCTAGCCTATATTTCTTGTTGATAGGTAGTTTTGGTTTGCAAACACTGTTTTTCCTCTAATGCTATACAGTTTGTTCGAATTTTCCGTCTGGAAATAATTTGGTGCGGATTCCACGTTAATTTTACACTTAAACTTCACTAAGTGTCAAAGTTTTTCCTATTGTTTTTCTATTCGGTTGGCGAGAAACAGTTGTGTTTCACACACTTCAGCAGCCACTCAACTTCGGCAGTCTTAGCTCAATTTCCTTCCTCGTGACACAATATACTATTTTCGCCCACCTCACCGGAAAACCAATCTTTTAAACACCAAAAATAGCGCGGAAGGTATTGTTTATCAGCCCAAGGCAGGAAAATTCTAAACGCCACGGTTTTTTGAAGTTTCTCACTACCTGTCACTTGTATTTTTGACGTTTCATGTAAATTTTTCAATGAAACATCGGTGACAGTTGAAGTTGTTTGTTATATTCCCCTATTTTTTTTCTTTATTCGGTGGACAAAACAGAGTTGTGAGTCACACGTGCAGGTAACGCTTTAGCAGCCATTAACTATCAGATGTTCTTGATTCCCTATGTTAGCTCGTGCATATCGTTGGCTGATAAAGCTTATTTTCTGCCCTTGTGACTTAATATACTATACAGGGTGTCCCAGGAGTTCGTACCAAAAACTTGGGAGGTGATAGAAAGACTAAAAATAATGATAGTATTCCATATAAAATTTTTTCTTTACACCCCTGGTTAACGAACTATAGGGCTCTTAAGTTGGGAATGGAAAATGGTTTTTCATTTACAATTATTAAATGACTGATTGGAAGTTAGTATTATTTCAACCGTTAGTGAACACCATAATTGCACACTTTTTGGCGTGATATACAAGTCTACAACATACTTGTGAAGTCAGGTACCGACTAAGTTTAATGGTGGATGTGCCATTTTTTTGTTAAATAAAACTTATTTCAGTTATAAATGCAACAATTGGCTTTTGTGAAAATTTTCAGAGATATCAAGACCTTTCGTGACATCTCGATAACATCAACGGTTTAAGAGATACGGGCAATTTTATGTCGCACTGCAAGCACACCTATTGGTGCATTACATTTATTTTGAATCTACGATTACAGGAAGCATCCTGTATTATTAGCAAATTATTAATAAATTGGTGTGATTTTTCAGGCCGTTTTGACTTTTTTAATGTTGTTAATTACTTGGTTACTCGTTTTTTATGATCTGCTAATGTAATGTAGCCATTTAT
Source organism: Galerucella tenella (assembly GCA_910591685.1). Lineage (NCBI taxonomy): Eukaryota > Metazoa > Arthropoda > Insecta > Coleoptera > Chrysomelidae > Galerucella > Galerucella tenella. The sequence goes on along the minus strand of CAJUYH010000904.1, from coordinate 82,764 downwards.
TTTTCAGGGTTTTGTTGCTATTCTTACTTTTATTAAAGTAATGTTCGTTTTCAATGAAGTTCTTTATGGTTAAGCAAAGTAAAAGTTTATATTTGTGAATGTAGACTGCACCAATTTATCAATAATTTGCTAATAATACAGGATGCTTCCTGTAATCGTACATTCAAAATAAATATGAATGTGCCAATAGGTGTGCAGTGCGACATAAAATTGCCCGTATCTCTTAAACCGTTAATGTTATCGAGATATCACAAAAGGGCTCTAAAAATGTTCACAAAAGCCAATTGTTGCATTTATAACTGAAAAAACTTTTACTTTCCAAAAAAATGGCGCATCCACCATTAAACTTAGTCGGTACCTGAGTTCAAAAGCAATATCACGCCAAAAAGTGTGCAATTATGGTGTTCACTAACGGTTGAAATATTAGTAATTTCCAATCAGCTATTTAATAATTGTAAATGAAAAACCATTTTTCTTTCCCAACTTTATAGCCCTATAGTTCGTTAACGAAGGGCGCGAAGAAATTTTTTTTATATAAAATACCATCATTATTTTTAGCCTTTCTATCACCTCCCAAGTTTTTGGTACGAACTTCTGGGACACCCTGTATAATTATAGTAAAACAATAAGTTGTAGCTTGGTATATCGAACAAAGTATGTGAAAATTACCATATACAACAGTGAATAATTTAGAAATTTTTAAATCGGGATTAAATGAACTTGAAATCCCCAACATTCACGAAACCAATGCTCAATTTCACCAACCATTTCCTGACGTTAGGAAATACCTTAATCAGATTTTGGAATGACAAAATTGAATTTACGTTTCACCATGCGCTAAGAAACGCCTAAACATGATAGAAAATACCCAATATTGTCACTCAAGTAATTCTTAGCGCGTAGTAAAACGAAAATTTCACTTAGCAATTCCAAAATCTGATTTAGGTATTACCTAACTTTAGGAAGTGGTTGGTGGTATTGGGCACAACTGATACAAAATTCTCAAAAAAATATCCACACAAACCTACTTATGCAAAAACCACTTAACAATAAACAAATCAGTAAACTGGATATAAAGTTTTCTTTTGAAATGAACATACTTGACAAACAAAACGCCAAATAAACACCAAAATACGAAGTGTCAATATGTTGTTGTCTCTTGAATTATGTGGTCTGGAGACACCATGATGGGGGATTTTAAGTTTGTTGGAAGGGTATCAAATAACCTAATTTTGTAATTTGAAAAGTACTCAGTAGAAAAAAAAATTGTAAGGATAAGTCAATATAGCTTTATTTGTTTGAGATGTCTAGGACTTGGTTACTAAAATTTCGTCAAAAAATCTGAGGGAAAATAAAGAATTAGCATTTTCAACTTTCTGGTCAAATTGTTAATATTGCTCTAACAGTTCTGGGAAGCTGGAAGTTTTTTCTTCCCATTTCTGAATCTTGTATTTCAAAAAGCTTAACTTTGGTAATTGTTGCAAGCATCACTACCAATTTTTCAAAAAGTTACTAGATACGATGACGAATCTAATGACTAATAATTTTTCGCGGCAGGTAAAAAATTTCGACCTAAAAGGCACGTTGACTAGACTAAAAAACTAAATCTTCGGTTGCAATAATTTCAAAAGAAAACGTTATGTCCACCTTCCAGTTGGACATTTTGCACCACATACCACTTCACAGATAGAAACATGAACATTTACTATTTCAATTCAACTTCTGGCGATGTTACACGAGTATTTCGATGAATACTAAGTACGTTGTAGATCCTTTTATACAAGCCAGTTAGGACTAAATGAAGAATTGATAGATACAGAGATTAGGTCCTAACTGATTTGTATGGATGGTTGTAGAAAGTATATTGATGTAGTTTGATAGAAATAGTTTCTTTTGTTAATCAATTTCGCTAAGATCTGGTAATTACACCACACAGAAAGTTTAAGACTAGTTATGGTTCTCCTCAATTCCCCCTATTCACACTCTTTTAGGTATTAGAGTTGAACGGGTGGTGATAGGTATGCATCATACCTTCCATAAAATTATTGGTACTATATTTGTACATCAGTGATTGATACATACTATAAGATGAAGGTGTCAGGTTGAACCTTTATACTGAATAACCATATAACTATGGATTGTCACAGTTTTCTGTGAAATAATCCTATTTATTAAAGCGAGTTACCAATAAATATCAATAAATAGTTTCATACTATTAACGCATTCAAAGGTTTTGAAAATACTTTCAAAAACGTGACCGTCTTTTTAGAAGAAACAACTGCTTCTCCGAATGTATGCTTTAATTATTATAAATTTGAATATGGACAATATCGACCTTTGCGCCCCTCCGACCAAAGAATTTACTTCGCTACCATTTGGACTACCGACAAAAAATATACCTCCATTCTTTCTTCCCGCATTCCACACTTGACAGAACCACAAAACGATGGCATTTCCAATACTTCCAGAAATAAATCGCATGTAGATTTGAATTTACGTTTTGCAATTTTTAAGATAACTTTCAATATTGAAACAAAAATACATTATCACTCATGTCATTACAAAAACATTATTGACTTCGTTTTTCATGCTCTCTTCTGTTCTGTTGGACATGGTGGTGATGATAGCGGTGTGGGTTGAATACGTCTCAATGGATACGTTACTTGTGGTGATTGTCTAACGACGTAATCCAAAGCTAGTGTTTAATCTACTTCTTCGAGTATCCAGTTAACTGCTCAACCACGTATGCTTCACTTCTTCCCTTTCCGGATCGGAGAAGCAGAGATTTTTCAATTGATTCATAACCCTACTTTTGTCTTCATCTAGTTCACCAATGTTCTTGATAACCTTTTCAATTCGGCATCTGTATTCCTGTGGAGACATGTTACAAAAGAGACTAGATCAGAACCGGGCACTATTTTTAATGTATCAGACAGTTTTATCAGTAACCATTAACGTTGAAATCGTTATAATCCACCGATGTTCAGGGTGGTTTTAGATGGTAGCAGGATAGTGTGCCATATACAGTGTGTGGTCGAAATATTGACTGGTCTCGGTCATCACATTCTCTATTTGTTACAAAAGAGAGCGCTCCTTTCCGCACACGTTCGACAATGTGACGTGACGTGACAACGTGACGTTTAACATAGCACGTGACGACGAGACGCGTGAGGTTTGACGTTTTTGGGGTTGGCTGCAACGGCAATTTCCAAAGTATTCTTACTTCCAACCATCCTGGAATATCATAGAAAACTCAATCACATTAATAACAGCATGAAGTCAAACAATTATCCGTTGTTCACCTGTATACAATGAAAACAATAGAATGTGTGCCCTCCCTTCAGTACAATATGGCCGACCTGTCAGAGACGTCATTCTGGAGTGGTCTATATTCATTTATCAAGGCTAGTATTATAGGCATTCGCATGTCCTTGAATAAACACATTACACTGACCTCAGCGTTCTGCCCTTTGATCATTGAACATACTATATGAGTAACACAGATCATAGTTATGCATTTTTTTGGAGCCAACATCTCAACTGATATATCCAGAAGCAGTGCCAAATTAACTGGCACTTGACGCAATTACCAAAAAGTCTCGTTTTCAAAGTGATACAATGTTCATACATTGACTACTAAATATCTTTTTTATTAGCAGCTATACTTGTTTGATAAACTTGGTACATCTATGAGGGTGCCAGTGACAATGCTGGATAAATCTTATTTTGAAGTCCAGTAGTTTTCTGAATAATTAAGATTTGGTTTCGAAAAGTGGAGTGTTATACAATAAGCTAGTTGAATATACAGTGCTATTCAAAAGTCCCCTCTCCCCTCGTATCTTTTCAACGGCGATACTTACATTAATAAAGTTTGGAGGGTAAAAATGGAATGTTGTGAACTTCTCTACGAATGGTAATAGGTGACGTGATAGTCATAGATGACGTCACAGTGCCACTCTGGCCAATAATTTTGAATAGGACCTTATGGCAAGTGATATCTCGTTTGAAAGGCATTGACATTGGCTACATAGCCATATTAATTTTGTTTGGGCTCAAACTAATTTTGACGGATAAATTAAATGAATACCAAAATTATTGAAATTATTTTGGGAAACCACATACATAGTTGGTCCTGTCCTCCTAAATTCAAATTTAAGCGGTGAAGTGTATCTGGAGATGTTACAAAATGCAATTGAGCCGTTAATTCTTGAAATTCTGGAAGATAATCCAGATGAATTCGGCCATCTCGAAATGACATTTCGACAAGATGGTGCTTCTGCACATTATTATGGTGCAGTAAGACGTTACCTGGATGAAAAATATCGAGGTAGATGGATCGGCCGGCGAGGTCATATAGATCTGACACCATTGGAATTTTTTCTAAGGTGGTACTTGAAATCCAAGGTTTATACAACGGCACCAGATAGCATTGGCGTTTTGAAAGGAAGAATTATTGAAGAATGCAATGCAATTTCAGCTGACACATTTGAACGAGTACGACTAGAGTTTACTAATGGGATGTATCACTGTCAGGAAGTAGACGGAGCACATTTGGAACACTTGCTATAAGAATCCATTGTTGATATTTGATTAATCAAATTTGGAAAAATTATTTCAATAATTTTGGTATTTATTCAATTTATCCGTCAAAATTAGTTTAAGCCAACGTCAATGCCTTTCAAACGAGATATATCACTTGCCCTAAGGTGACATTTAAAATTATTGGCCAGAGTGGCACTGTGACGTCATCTATAACTATTACGTCACCTGTTACCATTAGTAGAGAAGTTTACAACACTTTATTTCCACCCTCCAAATTTTATTCATGTAAGTGTAGCAGTTCGAGAGATACGAGGGGGGAGGGGACCTTTGAATAGCACTGTATAATTTACGATTTTTATGTAAAAGCGACAACTTCTAATGGATGTGAATATTTCACTTATACATAAACAGCATGTACTCTTATTACTACTACCAAATTTCCAGGATTTCTCCTAGTGAATAACACAGAAACTCCAAATCAATGCTTATCGTGGAAAGATCTGTATATAACTCTGCAATGGTAGGTGGTAAAGCAAGTGTGAAGTCGCTTTTCATTCGTACTCCTGAATTACACGGAAAGTAAAGCAACGAGAATTACCTCTTTGTTGTTTGTTTTCACCCCGTATTTAATTCTGGGTGTACGTATACAAAGCTGTTCTGCTGCTTGTATAGAGTTTGTTCCTGATTGGATTTGAAAGTTAAATGGAAGTAAAAATGGTTGCAAAGAAGACTCCGACTAAAATTGTTTTTTAAGTAGTTGGAAAAAGGGAGGAAAATTATTTTCAAAAGAAATGTTTTTTTCGTCGACTTTCACAAAATAGATATTCATACTATGAGGGGTGTATGTTGTATGGGAAGGGATCTCGCCCTCACATCATTCAACGGCTATTATTAACTTAGGTGCTTATGTCACTTAAGTGACATAAACGCACCATCGTGAGTAATTGCCATTATATGCTTGTTGAATAATATAGGTAGTTTTTCTCTCACTTATCACCTATTTTTGTTCGAAAATACAAACTTGCTGTGTGAATATGTGTAATTAGCAGTTCTTAGAGGAAGATTAACAAATAAAGTGAGTGATAATAAAGTAAGTGATGCAAAACGTCATCCCTCATTTGCTTAAAAACGATGTACAGTATATACTGACGTGCGCGATTTGTCGCACAGGGAGCTATTGGGTACAGCTCATACCGAGATGGCTCAAGTATTTCTGTGCCATCGTCATACGTAAGTCCCCTAAATGTCGTTAAGTGTATTGTTTTGTACAGTATGTGGTCCTGCGAAATTTCAAAAATATTAAGATATAAATATTATGATTTCTGTGTATGTTGAAAAGAAAACTTCAACAAATTTTGAACTCATATTTGCGAGTTTAAATTAAATTTCATACCCAATGCTTTTAATGTTGATGAAAATTTCAATACAAAAATAAAAATTCAAAAATTCATATCAATATACGGTTATAAGTAACAAATTTCTGCCATTCAACTTTTCATTCCATATTCTAATGATGGAATTCAAATAAGTATACAATGTCTCAGTAAGTTTGAACCATATGGTTAAATTTTTCATTAATCATTTTAGGAAAAGAACTTATTCTTCATGAGAAGTTTCGCATGTTCTAGAATTTAAAATCAGATATCAATTTTTTTCAGTGTTATAGGTTATAGGCATTTCACTCAGGAAAAAAGTACCTTTAAATTTGACAATATATTAGGAAATTTTTTTGAAAAAAGCTGATCAGTACTAAGAACTACGTTCAAATATTGATCTCAAGCTCCGACAATTGGTTGCCGATAATAATACTCAGAAGTAATTGAAGTAAAGATACAATGGCACGAATTTTCTAACCAAATAAATACAGACCATTCAAACCAAAAATGGTTCACACATTGGAAGAAAGAGAATATGATAAGCGCTTTGATTTGCTGTCTTATTTAGGTAGAGTTATAACATAAGGAAACATTCTTGTCTGATGGAACTATCACGTCACAAGATTGTCGCTGGTGGTCTCACGAAAGTCCAAGTTTTGTAATAGTCTCATGACCAATAGCCTAAATATCACTAAACTATGAATGCCGAAAGTAATTTAAAGTTTTTACAAACTCACATTCATGGACGAACTACCCTTACAAAAACGACGACGACATTTGGTATCAACAATAGGGTGCCTTATGTCAGAATTACATTGAATGTTAGGAAATATCTTGAACATATGTTTCATGGCAACGTGATCCACAGATATTGAGTCCTACAACTCCTATCTTATTTCCCTTGATAACTTCCTATAAGGCTACTTGGAACAAGCAGTTTACCAACATGTTGACGATTTAGGAAGATTTAGAAATACCAGGAAATTTATCCAGAAATTATCAGGAATGAGATGGTGGATATTTCCAGGCATTTATATCTAGAATTAATATTACATAAGTGGCGCAACTTATTATTTTGTTTGTATTTTTTTATTTGCAATCTGTAATTGCATATTTGAACGTACCTAGTTTTCAGTTTCGATCAATTTTTTTTCAGTGACATTTTTCCATATTGTCAAATTCAAAGTTACTAAAATTCATATTCCTTAACAAAAGTAGATAGCCGATGATTGTATTTAGAATTTTTGAACATGCAGAACTTTTTATAAGGAATAAGATTTTTCCCTAAAACCAATAATAAAAAAGTTATCTACATATGATGGTTCCAACTTTCTGGTACATATTGTATATTCACCTATACCTATTTAATTAAAAAAAGCTACCTATATCAGATTACTCTTTTATATTCACTAATAGCCAGAGTCAATGGAAAGTGAATGAGTTGCATTTGTAATTGACTCTATTTTTTACATCTCTTGTGGCCTAGCTAGGGTCATCTGGGCGGGGACATGACACAAATTCTGCCCCCTCCCTCTTACCGACAGAGTCTGGGGAATCGCTGAGACCCCATGAAAATTTAGAAAATTCACAGTTTCTGTGGTTCATTTTCAAAGCATCTGGTCATGACTAAGAATTCTCCATAGGTACGATTGTAAACAATTGACTGGAATAGACATAGTCTACAATAAATTGATCCATCTTGATTTAACTGTCACAAACTCGTGACTCACGTTGTCAAAATTAGTGTTCTCAATTTTTTTTTTTTTTTTTCGATGCTGAGTGCAAGATCACTCAGACGATCTTGTTCCATTAAAGAACGCAAAAAAGACAAAATAAGCTCCAAGCTGCTAAAGGACCGCTCTCAGAATGCAATTGGAACAGCAATCGTCAGGAAACAATAAAAACGCCATCAGTTACCCTACATTGCAGATTTGTGAAGGTTCACAATTCAACTTGGCGAACGAAAATTGAATAATTAGCTATAATACCCATTGTGGCGCCCCCTGACGTAGCACTCGGGGACATATATGTCCTCCCTAGCCTTCCCCGTCTACGCTTCTGGGTATATTCATGAATTATTTTGTTTCCGATGCGAAAGTGAACCGCAACGCGTTTTGATTTCCACCCTATCAAATTTGATAACTAAACAATGCATGGAAATATTGTGATGTTGAAAAAATTTGTTGTTAATTCAATGCACTGTTAATTGAATATTCGATAAAAATTATTATAAATAGAATATATTTTGTGAAATAACATTCTTAAGGTATTATTGCCTACTAGGAATTGGATCTAGTGGGATGCACGCTACAGGAGAGTTTTCTTAATGGTCACTTTTCTAGTTACATTGTGAATAAAACTCGGCTGCTGATATCTTTTCAAGCAATATAACATGAGTTTCGTGTACTTTTCCAATATCTGTTAACCTAAAATATTTTGTCTGCATGAGCCGATGATGGCGATTCTCCGGCTGAAATAGGAAGGCATAGAAGGACACAACTGGGACAACACTGGATTAACCCGTATTTCAAATGAGTTTGGAGAGCATAACACAGTAAACCAAAAGTACACATTTTGCTAGAGAAAGAAAAACCTAATGATGCTACGGTATCTACAAGGCGGTGACATTTACTGCCGCTATAATTAGTCCATTTAACTTTTCCCCCAGACATATTCTTTTAGAAATCTTGTTATGAATTTAACAAAGTAAACTAAACACCACTTACTTGACTGTCCACCCTAATGAATTGAGGGTGACTCAAAAATGTCAACATGTAAATTTAAATAGTAGTTTATAGGTTGGAAACAATCGGAGGGCTGCAGATTTCAGATACAGATTTATGTGAATACATTGTTCATTTGGATAGTATCGCAATAATCATGTAAGCCAATATCTCGTGGAAGCTCTCGTGTCTCTAGCGCTAAGCCTCTTCTCACTATTTCATTCAACGTATAGAAATTTCGTAGTCAAAACCATCTTGTGGAAGTTCCTGACGCGATCCAAGCAAAAATTTCGATTTTCACCTCCAAATGTTAAAATGTAGGTAGTATGTAGGTTACTGATTAATTCAAACTTGAAAATTATTCTGTGAGGATACCTGTCAAAACTCAGTGCCGCCTCACTCTAGTTTGTTCTCACCAGGGGTGCGATTTTCGAAACCATTCGGGAGTAAATCGTATACGAAAAATGGCCATTATCATATGAAATTTAAATAACCTAATTTTTGACATGCTCAAACGATATCGTATACGAACACTTTCGTATGGCTTGTTTCGAGTGGGTTCATTCCATTTGAATAAATGTTTTCGTGTAAAAAAAGTGTAAATTTACATAACCTAGATTGAAGATATTTGTTGAATATGTTTATAGCTGAGTACACATGACTAGAAAGTCAAGAAAACATTGTTGTGATCTGAATCACAAAATTCATGATTAGTATTTGGTTTTTTGGGTTTTTTTTTGGATATTTCTTGACTCTTGTTGGGTTGTTTGTTCGAATTAGATTTGGTAATGGGTTCTCATTAGACCCTTAATCTTTTTCTTGCTTGTAGATGATTTGATTAATTGGTTCGCATTAGACTCTAAATCAGATTTTTCTCAATGAAAATGACTTACATTGGTTTTGGGATATCATTAGATACATAATTCGACTAATAGTTTACTTTATATATATTTTTTGTTATCAATAATTGCTGGAATTTGATTTTACATACTTTATTCTTTGAATGGTTATTGTGTTCGGAGTTTCTTCTGACTATTGATTGGTTATCTATTTTAATTAGATTTGGGAACGGGTTCTCATTAGTCCCATTATCTTTTTTGTTTTTGGAATCAGATTTAAATAATACGTTCTCATTAGACTTTAAAATCAAATCTGTTTTCTTTGTTTAGATGACTGATTTTTGGTTTTGAGGGGCTACCAGATTACAATTTTTATTTATTGAAATTTGTTGTTTGCAATTATGCTCAGATAATTACTTTCATTGATTTACACAAATATTTTATAATTTTCAAATTAATTTATTTGCTTTTGGAATCTCTCTTGACCTATTTGTGAGTTTTTATTTTGAATTAGATTTAGCAATTGGTTCTCATTAGATCCTTAATCTTTTTCGGCATCTTATGATTTGATGGGTTCTCATTCCTATATCAAATTTATTTATGATTTATTGAAGAAATTCACATATTTGTTTTGAGACATTACCAGATCAAAAATTTTTTCACAATAATTCTATTTTCATGCTCTTGTTGGATAGCTTGAGTTCTGTGTCCACTTGAATTGTCATTTGTCATTTGTTAGTTTTAAATTGAAGTAGTGTCACTTCGTTTTCCGGTCTACTAGGTCTGCTAGAGGCGGAAGAGTTAGAAGATACACCTCCTAGGATCTTTAACTTTAACCCATTTATTGAACCTTTCGAGGTGTAGACACCCTGTAGATCATTGTGCTAATTTCAACAGTTAGTTGACTTAACAATTAAATAGAAATATATTTGGATTATTTAATAAACATAGACACGAGTAATATAGGTACGTGACTTCATTCAAAACTATAATAAATTACTTATAGATGGTCTTCCAATAATATAGATAATATAATATAATAAGACTTAGAGTTTGGAGTTTTAATCCACCATATGGCGATCCTGACCAAAAGGACCTTAGCAAGATTGGTATATTGAAATGGGGCAATCGGACTCGACACATCAGCAAGTGAAAGAAACAGGAGTGGTGAATTCCGACTTTATTGTTCAAGAAAATGCTATCTCAATTTCTGGAGACGTAAGGATTTTGGTTTATATCCTAGTGATAGTTATTGTCTTGAAATTTTGTGTTTCGCTGTGGAAGACCCATCGAAGGATAATTAAAAGGAATATACGAAGAGACATAGCAAGATCCAGAACAAGTGTTGTGTAGACAGTGAAAAGTGTTGGGGATGGTTATTACCCTGTAAATTACTGCTTCAATGTGGAAGATTCATCGGAGAGTAACCAAAAGGAACATAATGGAGAGCCATAGTGAGATCCAGAACAAGTGTTGTGTACAGTGGAAATATTTTGGGTAAGATTTTATTTTTGTAACCGACATATTATTATTTTATGCTAATTTTTTTTAATATTACATTTATTTATCCACTTAATCATTCACATTGGTTTATTGAGTTATGAAATTTTTGTATTTTGTTTGTCGTCCTTATCGTTTGGCAATTTGGTCTATTTAGTAGTGTCAGTGCAGTAAATGTCTTCCTCATGGGAACAACTGATCATTAAATTAAATATTTTGACGGAAGACATTAGAGGTCAAGCAAAAAGGGCAATTAAAAAGAAAGTTCCAAAAGGGGAAAGTTCTAGGATAGATATACGAAATAATCTTACTAAGTTATTTAATGCTTTTACGCATACGGTAGCACTAGAATGGAATAATTTAGACAATACGCAGAAATCAACTTGTAATGAAAAATTTCAAATAATAAGGGATAAAGTAGTTCAATCATTTCAGGTTTTGAAATATAAAGTGAGAGTACCTATCTCTTGTTTACAATTTATTGACATTAATATTTTGAAGGAAGATAGTGACGAATACGATACATCTGATAGTGACACGACAGACGAAACTAACGACATGCCTCTTACACCCGTAGAATTTTTTAATTTAGCCAGCAAAATCATCCCAACAGAGTATGATGGCTCACCGGAAAAGCTTCAGACAATATTAGACGCATTGGGTCTATTAAAGAGTAATGCTGCTGATCAAGGTGCCAATGCGGTAGCTTTCGTAAAGACCAGATTAACCGGGAAGGCTCGCACGTTGTTAACGAACGAAACCACGGTTGAACAAATAATTGAAACTCTAAGAAAAGGCATAAAAGGTGAACCTTCTACTTTAATAGTGGCCAAACTGAATAAGTTGAGGCAAAATTTCAAGGATACAGGCAACTTTGCGACAGAAGTTGAACAATTGGCTGAGAAACTTAAAATTTCATATTTAGGAGAAGGAATGCCACCTGAGTTGGCAGAAAAATACACTACAGAGGCAACTGTTAAGACTCTGGAAAATAATGCGGCAAACGAAAAAACAAAATTAATATTGGCAGCAGGCAGTTTTAGCACGGTGCAAGAAGCACTTACGAAATTTGTTACAGTCGATACACCTCAAACACAAGCTAGTGTTTTATTTTATAGAGGTAATAGACAGTATCAGCATCAATTTAATAGGGGGCGTTACAATTTTAACAGAAAAGTTAACAATTTCAGGCAACCTAATAATGACAGCAATCGGTCCAATAATCAATCAAATAATGGTCATCAAGGTAACATTAGAAATAATAATCACTTCAGAGGTAATTATCATAACAGAGGGAATAATAATTTCAGACGAGGGAATAGTTATTCTAATAGGGAACCGTATAATGGAGATTTTGGACAAAGAAACATAAGAATGTGTAATACAATGGAGGAGTCGGGAAACTCTCCCGACCCCCAGCAAGAGTTGGGGGCTTAGAAAATAACTTAAAACATGTGTTTACTTTTGACCTATCTCTTTCGAATTTTGTAACTCTTTATACTGACATCATGGACTGTATATGTACTTTTATTATAGATGAACTGGCAGTAATCAATAACGTGAATAAAGTGAAATTATTTATTAATGATAAGATATTTTTACGATGCACCGAAAGTATATTAAAAAGTGTAGGCAATATAGCATTGAAACATTTGCATATAGTAATTTGTGAAGAACCAAAAAAGGTAACAAGCAAGGATGAAATAAATGACTTACTGAAAAAATATCACAATGATCCACTCTTAGGAGGGCATTGTGGACAGAAACGGTTACTTAAGAAACTTAAGAACTTGTATAGATGGAAAAAGATGTCAAAAACAGTGGCTGATTTTGTAAAATCATGCCACAAATGTCAAATTAACAAATCCAGAACAACTCATGTAGAGCCATTAGTTATAACTCCTACTCCGCAAGAAGCATTTGACTTAGTGTGTATAGATACAATTGGTCCTTTCTTGAAATCTAATTCTAATAATGTTTACGCAGTGACTATTCAATGTGAACTAACGAAGTTCGTGGTCATGATACCTATTCCTAATAAAGAAGCGAAGACAGTAGCCAACGCAATTTTTGAACAATTCATTTTAATATACGGGCCGATGAAAGAAATTAGAACTGACATGGGGCTGGAATATAAGAACGAATTACTAACAAACATTTCCAAATTATTGAATATAAAACATAATATTTCAACAGCATATCACAGCGAAACTATAGGTGGATGTGAAAGAAATCATAGGGTTTACAATGAATATGTCAGAAGTTACATAAACGAAACACACACAGACTGGGACGTATGGTGTAAATATTATGCTTTTTGTTACAATACAACACCAAGTTCGTATCACAATTATACACCTTTTGAACTTATATATGGGAGACGATGTAATCTTCCAGAGGAATTAGTTAATGGTAACATTGAACCAATTTATAACATTGACGCTTATGAGCAAGAGATAAGGTATAGGTTAAAGACAGCGCATATACGTGCTAAATTATTCCTAGAAAAAAGTAAAGAAATTAGAAAAAAGTCATGGGATTTAAATATTAATCAAAATCACCTCAATAAAGGGGATGAAGTGACCTTAAAAAATGAGAATGCTCGTAAATTAGATGCTAGGTATGGTGGACCGTACATCGTACTTGATACAATAGGCCCTAATTGCACTATACAAGCGAGGAATGGCAAACAAAGTACCGTTCACAAAAATAGGTTACAAAAGTACTATCCTAAATAAATAAAAAAAAAAAAAAGCTGTACATATATGTATAACTAATTGACTTTATATTATCTATTAGTGCTTATGTATAATTCTCAATTATGTAATAGGTTATTGGGTACCCAAATATCAACATATGTTATGTATTTGTATTTATATTGTTTATATTCCTCTCTGTAGTAATAATAACTATTTTTATCTATTTATAGAATCTGCAGAATCTATAGAATTTTAAATGCAAAGATCATCTAAAAATAATAAGTAGTTTAATTGCCTAATTATTTGTTTACCATTTTTTCGAGTCAAGTTCAAGATAGTATCTTATTACGCAATATGATACATTTTGTCAGCAAATAATCACTTACCTACATTAATAGTGTTTGAATTGAGATATAAGCGTTAGTTAGTTAGGAGACGAAATTCCAGGTTTGATCACCCTGTAATTTTGTCTTTCAAAGGGTGGGCATGTAGACACCCTGTAGATCATTGTGCTAATTTCAACAGTTAGTTGACTTAACAATTAAATAGAAATATATTTGGATTATTTAATAAACATAGACACGAGTAATATAGGTACGTGACTTCATTCAAAACTATAATAAATTACTTATAGATGGTCTTCCAATAATATAGATAATATAATATGATAAGACTTTGTGCTGAAACATCAACTCGATGTTTATAGTTGACTAGTATTTGTATCGATAGATATTAAATTAAATATAAAAGTACAAAAGGACTTTTAATCCACCATAGAGGAATATTCAGAAATATTGTCACATTTATTATTAATAGCAGCACTGGAACTTGAATCTCCCATTTTTTTGACAACAAACAATAATAACGGAAAAATGCTAAATAAATAATATCAAAAGCCAGTTTGGGCTCACTACACTTAATACAGTAGTTGGTATATTCTTTGCATAGAACTATTAGAACTGCATAGATAAGGTATATTCTTTGCTTCTCAAATGTCACAAGTGACAAGACCATACGATTATGCGGTGTTGTCGACTGCTAAATTCTTCGTGTACGAACGTTTATTCGAATGGTGTTGAAAAATACACATTTAGCACCGTATACGAAAAACTTTATGTGGAAATAACCGTACACGCATAATATTCGTTTGAACTCGAAAATCGCACCCCAGATGCTAGCTTTCAAGTAGGTAGTATATTTAATTGTCTATGCCATACTAGATCTTTCCGTTGATCCTCTTCGTACTTTTAGTAGGATACTCCATTAATACTAAGTGACTTTAAATAAGAAGTGTTTGCCCCAAGCCCCCATCCGCCTGGATACGTGCCTTCTTTGTGAACCAATATTCAGAAAAAACGGTGAATAAAATGTTTTTTGAAATAATCAAGTTATCAGTTATTCCAAGCAACTACATTTTTCGGTCTTCTGGAACAATTCTGTGCAATTCTTCACATTAGTTCTGGAAGGCAGGGAGCTTTAATTTTTCGAAAAATCACAGACGCGGTGGTCGTGACTTAAATTCAGTACAGGCGCAGAGACCTGATTGCTCCCGGCAATTTTTGCCAAATTTTCAATACCAATGTTCTTTAAGAAGGGGAATGGAAAATATCATTCCATCCACCCCCCCCCTTTAGGAACCGCGCGCCGGTCATATAAATAAGTCCTTGCGCCGGGACTAGAGTCCTACCTTTCTGGAACAACTATTGCTCAATTTATGTGAAATATATTTTCATTTTTGTATTGAAATTTTTATCGAATGGATAATTTGAAAATCGTATTTTTCAATCGATACTCTGAATAAAATATATCTCTACATTAACTATTTGGAATCTGTTAGACGCATTCAACCTGTATTCTTTCCATGTTGATATCAATATGAAAGTTTCTCCTTTTCCAATTATGAAATTATCAGAAGATATGCAATGGAAAATATTTCCATAGGAAGTCGCAAGCGAGTCATTTTTTGTTAATGTATCAAATTTCTAAAAATAAATTCTCGAAACAAAATAAAACACTGTTATTGTTGGATTCTCAAGTTCATAAATCAGACTCTTGAGCATCCCCTTACTTCTAAAAGAGGTTGTTATTTATTGTAATATTCCAAATATTTTACGATGAACACACTCGAGAATCATTAGATGCCTTCTTCATAAGTGAAATCTCAGCTGACTCCAGTTAATGTGATCTGAGATGAAGTGATATAAGTGAGCACCAAAAATGGAATTGAAAAAGAAATGAAAATATAATACAGACTCGTGTCAGCATCTGTTGGAGGTATTCCTTCCATAATCCCTTAGATAACATTAACTCATAACCAGGGAAAGATAGATTATGTTGTTCCAAATCCAAACAAATCGAATATTTCTTCATCCCCTCGATTTTATTTCCGACTCAAAACCAACTGGTACCACTGCATAGCACATGCAGCTTTGGTGAAGTTGAAGGAGAAGCTAACTTTCTAGTGAGTGGTTAAAAAAGAACGCGCACTTACCTATGCGAGCTGAGATATCAAGAAAAACGCAGCTATTTTTTCGACAGATACTTCAAATCCAATGTATTATATATGTAAAGACTTATACAGTGCTACACCAAAGTCCCTTCTTCGACTTCCATTCCAGAAGCTTCGTGTCTTCTATATAGGCCACCAGTCGAGCTGTAGGGATTTTCATTATCTTTGATGGTCGTATTATTTTCTCTCCAAAGTGCTTTCGTCTGAGTCCTTGTGAATTCTTGCAGAAGCAGAGTATGTGTTATCCTAAAGTTCACATTTCCTGCACATAGGTTCACTCACTTTGCTCATTTTGTGCAGATGTTTCCTCAGGGTGCAATGTCCAGTCACCAGGTCAGAAACTGTTGACAAAAGTTAATTGTTTTTTCCACCTTTTCATCGATTTTTAATCCTCGCTTATCAACCTTCAGTATCACTTCGATTTGTATGCCATGTTGTTTGAGAGTGATAAAATTGTAACCAAAGAGTACAGGTTAATTGTTCTATATTCGTGAAAGACTTTCAATGTTTACTATAGCGTCAGTTATCCAGCTTGAGTCTTGGTGATTAGCTTTATTCTACTTGTTTGTAGTTATTTGCTCTGTGTCTAAAAAAATCTACCACGCTGCTGGATATGCTAAACAGTGTGGAACACATTGCGTGGAATCTTCAATCTATTTCATTCTTTCCCATCTTGAACTATGACATTGTAGATACAACCCGACCTGCTTTTGTTTTCCTTTTTCGCGATTGCGAATTTGAAAAATTACATTTAATTATAAACAATGACGTCAAAAATATTTTCCATTGCCTGTGAGAGATATAAAAAAAAGGAAACGATTTGGCATATCAAAATCAATAAATACAATAAAGATAATGCTTTGGGTGGAGCTATTAACATTTTCCTTTGCTTTTGATTGATTATTTGAGAGAATCGGTGCAAAAATCATTCAAATATCCAAAGAATAGTATTTGGTTCGTTAATTTCAGGAACTTATAGCTCAAATGGGTATTCTGTAGAGAATTTGACAGAGAACTTTTTGTTGTAAGAAGTAGAATCAATATTTTCAATCCAAAATAGTTCAAACTATCTTTAAACTTGAACTCTTATTATTGAATCAATTCAGAGCTTTCGTTGAAATTGTTGATATATGATGAAAGGTGCAGAATCTCTAAATGGAGAAAACATTTTTAACCAAACAGTAATTGATCTATTGATTAGTGTGGCACCTCTAATCAAAGGATTTTGAATTCTCGACTCCTCAGTCTTAAGGCTCTTTGTTCTCTGAACTGTACCGTTCATATGAAGTCCTTATTTGTCTCCACAGTCTTTTCACTGGATTCTTTTTGGAGAAATCCTCCCTTCGGCACTCTAATCCTAGGAGTCTATATCTTAAATGAGACAATGCTTCATATTCGAAGATAATGTGATAGGCTGTCTCTTCCTCTTAGTTTAACCTGTATACGCCAATTGTATGTATGTATGTTTCCCCTGGGTACAGTGACTGGTAAGTAATCCCGTCACTTTGCCTATCTAGCTGAGGTTTGATGTCATTCGTCAGCGACTCTACCAGGATTTCCCGACCAGGAGTTTTTGCTTTGCTACCCGCTAACGAAGATCTGCTGTTACTTTGCCTACAATACCCTTGTGCCCCGGTACCTACTTTAATTGTCATTGGGGTTTGTCAGGTTTGAGAATTTTCGGAGATGGTCCCAAAGCAGTCTAGATCCGATCTGGGGGCAAGCTGCAGATTTCAGAGCCTGACGATCTAAAAGTGTAACTTTTGGCGTTTATACCACCAAGCTAGCTAGACATTGGCTACGGCTGTCGTTAGTTGTGGCCTACGTGTTATAACTTCCCATTCTGAGAGACAAGTTTGTAATAACATGTATATTTGATTTTGAAGAGACTGTGGGTGTTGAATTCTCCGTTCCCATTCCCATTTAAATCCAGTTTGTATGTAGCTTGACATTGACATGCGGAGCAAAATGATTGGATAGATGTTTCCATTGCTGCAGTCGGGCTGCTTCTTATCATTACGCACAGCAATACAAGTCTATGATGTTTTGATAGCTCAAGTCACTTAACTCAGATCAAGAAGGAGTATTTCATGAATGTTGATAACTGCTACGCTACCCCCAAAAGTTATTCCATGCCTTCAATTTCAACACCTAATGACTATTACTTCCACTTGTTTGGTGATTATTTCAATCGTCATAATTCTTAAATTCATGCTACAATTTCAAAATTTGTATAGTTTATAGAAATAATCACTGAATGTTAAGATGTTTGAACTATTTGGGGAGAATATTCTAACTTTTTTTTCTTTATGTATTTATTTTATTTCAACTCTATATTGTTAAATAGGGTTCGATAGGGTACAGATCTGTGTCTCGACAGGCTTCTAGCCTATCTATGCCGACTACCAGTCAGCCTTATGTAAGTTTTTTTGATTGATATCCATTTTTTCTGTGTATCATCTCAATCATGAATCAACATCATCAATTCAAGGAATTAACGGCATATTCAACACAAACGAGGAAAATATATACCTTAGAAAATGGCAAAAAGCATTGTTATAGCATGGGCATACAAAAAAGGGATAGTGATGATGTTGGTCCATCTAACTACCTACAACTTATTCTATTTCCCAATTCATTGCCTAAAGCAGAGCCATATTGGAAAGTCATACAAATGTAAGTCTTCCAGAGCTTTTTGCGTCCCATTAAGAACCACCTCCCATGAGGTTGGAACTGATAGAAATGGACCTTTCAAAAATATCAACGATAACGCCACAAAAAGTATCATCACCTAGAAAGACAATTTTTCTTGTACTTATACAACGTGGGGCGTCTACATTTAGTGAATAAATCGTTGCTTTCAATTAGCTTAACATTGTCTATAGTTTTAAAACTCCTGGAAAAGTACTGAACTGGCGTGCTAGAGGATGTTGATGTAGAATTGTCCAATTAACCCCAGATAGATTGCATTATCTAAACGTGATATCTCCAGAAACATCGCTGTACAGTCTAGTGGGGGAAATAAGTTATTCACTAGATGATGAAAGAGAAGAATCGCACTTATCATCTTCTTAGTTATTGAAGGTGACTTCATCAATTCAATTCAATCTTTGTGCAAGTGGTCCGAATAATGGAAATATGAGGATCATCAGTTGTTACCAGCTGGACTGCGTCTTCCCCATTCTTTCTGAAAATTTAAAAGTGTCTTGAAAGTGACTTAAGTATATGATTTTGCTACGTTTGAACTGAGTTTAAACAGAAAACAGTAAGATGCCGTGAGTTCCTTCAATTAAAAGCTTTTTTTATAATTTTTCAAGCTTCCCGGAACTACAGCTAATCTTAAACGTTCAATAATCATTAGATTGTCATATTTAGCGAGCAAACAATATAAAAAACGATGATGTACCGCTTCCTAGCATCACACTAATATTTGCATTAAGCAATTTAGCTCCCATTAATAACTCTTTAACATGTAAATGAGTTTCTCACAAGATAATTGGAATCAACACTGTTAGATTTTAGTATACAGAACGTGCTAGAGGTTACTTTGACATCTTGTGAACTATGAGAACACCATCTGAATATCTTTTTCGTAAAATAACGTCATAAGTTTGTTATTGGAATTGCTTCTCTTGTATGTGTTCTAAGACAACCGTTGTCAGTTTAGATGGATGGGAAAATATATCCGGAATAAGAGAACGGAGAAAATTTGAAATACAGAGCCTTCCAATGTACATGAGCATATAAGGGAAGACGTCTTTTTGCTTATATATAGAACACCCTCACCACTATGGTCACCCATGCCAATTTTTCGAATGGAAAACAGGGTGATTCATGAGTAATGGGCCAAATTGTAAATCTACGTTCAGAAGGCCAAAATAATGATATTTTCTTCAACAATAATGGGTCTTAGTCTGCTCCTTACTGAGGTACAGGAAGTTATTGCGAAAAAAATAAAATAGATTTTTGTTAATAGTTCAGCTACTTTTCTACATAATGACTTGAAAATTGGGTATAAACTAGTTTTTGTAGGGGTAAACAAGAATGTGTGAGAGGATTTGAGTTAACTCGTAGATGCGCCATATGAATTAGATGAAATCAGCTACAAAATCACTCATTATTTTACAACTTACTTATTTAAATTTGGATAGCCCCATCACTTCTGTAGAAAAATGCTATGCTTCTTTGATCTTTAAAATATTAACGATTTTCGAGATATTTGAATTTAACTAATTCACTACACTACATTTCACGGTGGTCGACGTAGCATTAATCTTTTAAGACACAAGCATGCCATGGAATGTTGACGGTGACAGTAACAACGTGTGTAGTGAAGCTTTGACGTTTACTGAAGAGCTTAAAACATTTTATTGTTAGGTAAACTGATTCATTCTTGTCCTAACATAAATAAAAATGCCGAGACATAATCACTTTCCAAACGAAGAAATGAGAGACATGTTATGTGTTTACGCACAAGAACATTTTCTGGGCAAGCAGCATCCAGAAAATATCGTGAAATGTACCCTTACAGAAGGCAGCCAAACCGGAAGATATTTCAAAATATTCATAATCGATTGGGCATTTCGTCCAAGATATCATACAGGGCGTCCTAAAATTATCACTCCACACCAAGAAGATGACATTTTGGTAAGAATTGGGCAAAATTTTGGAATAAGCACTCGTTGATTGTCTACAGCTATTGGAATAAGCCAACCGTCCGTAATTAGAGTTTTGCACAAGGAAAATTTATATCCCTATCTTACACCTGTGCAAAATTTACTTCCAAAAGATTATCGAATCAGAGTTCAATTTTGTCAGTGGCTAAAAGGAAAATTGAATAATAATCCAACATTCCTGAATAACATTCTTTTCACGGATGAAGCAATATTTACCAGACGTGGAGTTTTCAATTGGCGGAATAGTCATACCTGGGAAACCGAAAACCCTCGTTTAAAAAAAGATAGACATTTCCAGCACGAGTTTAAAATAAATGTGTGGTGCGGTGTAATAGGCAATACATTACTGGGGCCAGTTGAACTACCTCCTGATTTAAATGGAGAGTCATATTTGAATTTTTTGAATAATGACTTAGTCGACCTCTTGGGAGATCTTCCATTACAACTAAGAAGAAATATGTGGTTCATGCAAGACGGTGCTCCTCTATATTTTTCACTTGCTGTGCGCAAACATCTGAATGAAACATTCCCTCACCGTTGGATTGGACGTGGTAGTGAATTTCAGTGGCCACCTCGCAGTCCCGAGTTTAATGCACTTGATTTCCATGTGTGGGGTTACATGAAATCAATGGTCTATGCTGGACCTATGAATACACGAGACGAGTTATGGAATAGAATTCGAGATGCAGCCAATTCAATACGAAATAATCCTGCTACATTTCTTAAAGTCAGACAATCCTTAACCAAACGGTTAAATGCGTGTATAAATACTGGTGGTGGCCATGTTGGAAACCTTTTGCAGTGGGTCATAATTAAGCTCAAATTTAATTTGTTGTAAGTGGTCCCAGTAAGTGGTCCTAGTTCAAGTCTGTTCTAATGCTGTCTTCGTTTTATTAACTGGCGTACAATAAATGTGTTTTATTACGTAATTTTCGTATGGTTTCATTTTAATTACAAGAGCCACAGCCATACAGTTTAATGCTGCTTATTTCCGAAGAATTGCCACATACAGGTTGCGGAAAGTCTTATCGCGACACACGATTTACACAAGTACAACACGTAAAATATGCCACAATAAACATATTGCATCCATATTCCATCAGCCGGATGACTTCTAAGATACTATTTTATAATTTGCCCTTTTTTCGGGTTAAGTATGTTATTGAAGGCATTGTTATTGTTTCATTTTTAAATACAATGGCATGCGCTACCAACGTGATTGAAGTTTGTAGCGGAAAGATAAAGGAATAAAAGTATTATCTCTGTAAAGGACACTGTTGCTGGATGAAAGTGTTTAGTTTCACCTAATAGTGCATGAGCTCGAAAAAATTTAACGATAACGAGGCAAAAATATAATTTGTGCAAATTAGTCTGCGCTTCTGGTAACAGCGGTTGAAGTAGGGTGGCACTGAACACACGTCCAGTATTTTTGGTAGAAGGAACGATAACTGCACACAATTATTCTTCTCTCTTTTTCAAGTAGTTCTTCTCATATTTTCCTTGTCATACTTGTGTGAATCTTATGTGGCAATAAGACTTTTTGTATAGGTAATTCAAAAATTGTTTAAAAAAGGATCAGGTGCCGATGGACAACACCAACCACAACGGGTAGTTAACATCGAGGCTATGGAAGCTGCCATTTTAGGACTACTAACGTTGAAAGAATAACAGTCAATTCCACAAAAATCTTCCAGTGCAGTGGTTGTTTCTCGCATCAGTGTTTTCAGAATTTGACATGAACACAAAATCCATTCTTACAAAATTAAATTAGTACAAGAGCTACATGAAGACGATTTCGACCGGCGTCTACAGTTTTGTTAATTAATAGGTGAACGACTGCACGACACTCCAGCTTCACTGAACGATGTCTGCTTTTCCAACGAATGATCATTCGCATTAGATGGTCGACATAATTGTAGACATTGGGCAGAAAATTATCCACACATAATGCGGGAGTTTCATGGTCAAATTGAAAGCCTGGGGGTCCATTCTCGCATGTCGAATGACATTTGTCGTATTCGTTATATGTCGATAGAAATTGTCGCACAATATTGGCATATGGCATTCTCAAATGGGTTCGACATCTAAGTCGCATGAGATAAATTTTTTCGAATAACATGAACTGGCAACACCGAAATTTCGATATTGAATCGTGTTTCATGTCACTTCTCTTGTAAAGTTGTAAAATAATGAAATGACAGTAGTAGTTATATGATCTGTGATGACAGTAATGATTTGGTTATTTGTTAGAAGTTAGAATGTACAATGTACTTACTCGAATGTAGAACAAGAATAACAAGATAAACATGAAAAGTGAAAACAAAAAAAAGTATTGCACCCAAAACCAAAAACGAACATTAATAAATTTAATGCAAGAAAAAGAAAATGAGCCTCTTTTATCTGGGAAATTTTCAAGAGGCAATGCACTTGCACGATTCCCTTTTTCTATTAAGGGTTCCAAAATAATTATTAGTTCTCTAGCTAATTCTTCAGTTAATCTGAACATTTTAATAAACTTTCTGTCAGATAAAAATGTAAAAGCGCTTCTATATATTCCTCGTCTCTCTCGAGGCCGCTGATACATTTCTTGATTTTCTAAATTTTCAATAGCAATTGATAAAGCTGCCATTTTCTCTCTACAAAAATTTCTGAAACAGAACCTAACAAAAGTATTAAACAATGTTTTGAGTGTTCTCACTTTTGACATGTATAACGTTAACCTATACATTTCGCAAGTAATGAAATTCTCGCATTCGACATAAATTGTCGACTGCCTTTGATCATTCTACAATTTGTCTATCAAAAATTTGCGAAGGCGATATTTGAGAATAAGAATATTCAGATTTTATTCGACAAAGAGGATTTCTCGCATGCGACAAAATATGTCACGGTTTGAGAATAAGGTCCCTGGTGTGGCATTTCAGGAGACCATATTGTTGGACCATATTTTATTGAGGAAAACTTGGATGGTAAATTTTATCCATAATTAGTAGCTATTGATCCCGAAGTGACACTAATACTGGAGAATGATAATACCATGTCAGAAGCTTTGCTAACGTTTTAATAAGTTGGGGCACCTTCACATTACACTCTCGATGTAAGACTATTTCTAAGGAATCATTCCCTGTCTACCTATAGGTAGACAATGCACAATGCTGAAATCGTCACCAAGGTCACCCGATCCAACTTCTCTAGACTTGTTTATGGGAATATTTGGAAACCAAAATGTATTCCACTCAGCCAGAATCCATATGGATGATTTACGTCAGCGAATTATTCAAGAATGTCGAAAAATAACCCCAGAAATGTTTAATTATGTTCGAAACTGATTCGAGGATCGGTAGTATCATTTTATGGAAACCAATGGAAGACAATTTGATCACCTTATGGAATAATTTGGTATTGTGTTGCCATTTTGTTACGAATTAGAATATTACTATTGGTAAATTGGTATTATTCGTAACTTCCAACTGACTGACTGTTCACTTTTGTGGAGGAGAATCCAAAAATACAATAATTTATATGCTGTTCTATGAAAAAAATTTGATGAGTGATTATAGGAAGGAGGAGGTTGAAGTTATGACGTCTAGATATAAGCAAAAATACGTCTTCCTTTATAATATGATTCTTGACATATTTTTCCATTTTTTCATAAAAGTGTTTTGTGGGTAGTACCCATTGAAATACTCGTTATATGCTGAGTTTACGGTCTGTACCCTTTTTTGTAGAATCTACTTATATTACTCTCATGGAAGGAACTAACGATTCCTAATCAATTTTATTATTTTTAATGAATATCTATGAGAGATTTTTTCACAAAAGATTTATTAAATTGTGGAGCTAATTAGAAACAGTTTTATTCACAATAGTCCAAGATCCACAGCCAAAAAAGTAGGTTCTGAAAAAAATGTACGGGAACAGGTATATTTTTTTGAATATATTCAGGGGTGTCCCCTGAATGTGAATCCAAATTGGCGTCATGGGGGGAGCTTCACTTCAGCCGCAATCTTGAAAAACACGTTTTATTAAATATCTTGTGAACCGCGCATCGTATGACAAAAATTGTTAAAATCATTATTGTAGATAATAATATTTGCCATCCTTTTTATGCGAAACTTTTTTTTTGTATAACACATAGGTTTTCAATTATAGCGCTCAAATTTTTTTTCAATATGGTTCTTACTAAATGTTTAGTTAATGGTCAATGATAAATTAGAAACTGTGGTAACTGAATTGTAGAACATAAAATTTTCTATAAATTTCATTGGAAACTTTTTTCCGTAGCATTTATAGTTTAGGAACAGTAAATGAGATTATAACGAGATGCGCAGTAACTACATGTGGCCAGATATGGAGGAAATTGTATATATTTTCCGAATTGAGTGTTGTGATTCTGTTCTTTCCAATACTTATATTATGTTGCGTCTAGTTTTCTCTCGTTACTTATTTGATATGGCGGAGGCAGAAGAGACAGATTCACAAGGCGACTAGTGTCTTCCGTCGACATCGAAAAAAATGAGACTCGCCCCGTAAAATAGCGCCACTTTTTATATTATAACAAATGTCCGAGTCAATTTTTTTGAAGTAACATTCGTAAGATTA
Organism: Galerucella tenella; assembly: GCA_910591685.1. NCBI lineage: Eukaryota > Metazoa > Arthropoda > Insecta > Coleoptera > Chrysomelidae > Galerucella > Galerucella tenella. The sequence goes on along the minus strand of CAJUYH010000904.1, from coordinate 57,298 downwards.
TTTTTCTTTTAGTGATTCGACAACAATTTTATACCTCGTTTTAGACAGAGAAAATAAAGTGCAGACGAATATACATAGTATCTTACAAAATTTGCAACAATTGAAACGGGTTAGCGATTTTTCGAAAAACTCAGATTCACGTTAAATTTAAAAAAATAAAAAATTCAAATTGAATAGCAACCTTCATTTTCTTCTATTAAAAAAGAAGTCATTTCTAATATTACAATATATTATAATATACAATATAAAATAATACTATACAATATAAAATAGCATAATACAAGTACAATATAACGTTGATCAATAATAATAATAATATCAAGAACAACAATAACAATTCTTATGATGTAGCGTGATGCTTTATTGTTTTTTGCTACATTGACAATCTTTTATATGATGATACCGTTTTAAATAACCATAAAGATCGATGAATTATTAGTTGTTCTCAACATTAATTATAATTTTAATAAGTTCGGTACACAGCTGTATTGACATTTTTTTAACACTTCATGCCATTATTATTCGTTATGAAATGGTTTTCGTATACAACAAGCAATATCGCCACTGATAATGTACGAGGTGCAAGTTTTACCAAGCTGCAGCTCCTAAACTATAAATGCAACGGGAAAAAGTTTCATGTTCTACAATTCAGTTACAACCATTTTTAATTTATCATTTACCATCAACCAAATATTTAGCAAAAACCATATTGAAAAAAGTTTGTAGCGCTATAATTAAAAACCCATGCGTTATACTGAAAAAAGTTTCGAATAAAAAAGATGGCAAATATTATGATCCACACAATTGTTGTCCTACGATGCGCGGTTCACGAGATATTTAATAAAACGTGTTTTTCAATATTGCGGCTGAAGTGAAGCCCCTCCCATGTCGCCAACTTGGATTTACATTCAGGGGACACCCCTGAACATATTCAAAAAAGAAAATACCTGGCTCTTGGCCTACAATAATGAAATGGGAAAATTACTCAAATGTCAGTGAAGGAATTGCTATACCACTCGTTAATTGCCTTAAAAGTTGATTGATGCCAAAATATGCATTTTGTATTAATAAAGGAATATTTATGGAAAAATTTCAATTTACAGTTCAATGTCACCTCTGTCCTATCTATTAAATTATGGGTAACTTATGAGATCTCTTACCGTTGCAGGTGAAATTTAACAATTTTCTGTATACAATAAAATGATAATTAGAAACAAAACGTATTCATTTATTCCATTTGAAGTTAACTGTATTTAAGTCGTTTTAAATATATTATAATATGCCAACAACGCTCATAAGTTTCGAGTTATTTGAATCAATATGAAATTTTAATGACCAGATACTGAACTATGTCGACTTTGGGGTCGTGCTCTCAGAAATGAGGTCTTTGCTCGAGGAATGAGAATAAATTCACAACATAACCTTTGAATGTAATTAAAATGTGCTGCAATTTTACGTTGAATGGACACGTTTTATGGCTTTTTCCGAAGAGCCTTGTTTCAAATTAAAATAAGCAGGATATTGCAAGATATTTCTCCGTACAGACTGGGATTATGTTTTAAAATGTAGTTGTT
>CAJUYH010000904.1:7108-43969 GCA_910591685.1 Galerucella tenella | reverse complement strand
GACACACCAAGTGACCAGCAACACCACCTAGTCAGAGGCCCTTCCACACTTCTAATGCACCAAGTATCCATGGTAGGATACATACATTACAAGATCACCTCTAGTTCTTCTTTCTGACAGGGAAGTTAGCCTTAACTGTCTCAGTCTTTCTTCATAAGGCAGCTGTTTCAGTTCTGGTGGTATTTTAGTTACCCTTCTCTGTACTTTTTCTATCAATTCAATGTCCTTGATGTAATACGGACTCCACATGCTAACTGCATGTTCTAACATCGGACGTATTCTTGACTCGTAGAGTTTATATAGTGCTTGCTGAATGGTTGCACAAGTTTTTGTTGAACCACTTTCCCTGAATTCTCAAAATGTTTGAATTAGTCCATTATTGACCTGGGTTAATAATAGAAAATTATTAACCACTAATAGAGAAATTCAACTTCTCCAGCCAGTTCTTGTTTTCAGGAAAATGAGCACAATAATCTCGATATGTCGTATGGTCTTATTCCGGAGTCTTATTTTGGATGGACTCTCGCCAGCCGATCTATCATGAGTATTAGCGACTATGAAATATGGAGGATTGCTTTATAAAGTCTAGAGTAAACATTAAGTTTTATTTGAAATTGTATAAAAATTCTTAAAAAATTTTGCCATAAAAACAATATGAATATTCACGAACCATCAATATTAACTTTTAATATAAATTCCAATACTAGACAAATATGGAGCGTTTGAGTAAGTATTTAAATATTTGTTCACAATTGGAAGATATAAGAATACTTCCAGTTCCCATAATTTCATTCTGCCCTATGTTTAGAAAATTCTGAAAGTTTTGTATACAATTATTTTTGGGTTCATACCAGATGTTAACAAAATTATTTATGTTTATCTACGCTTTCTTTCAAAAGCCGCTTACTTCAAACACATTCCTCTGCTTTTCCTACCACTTTTACACGTCAAATTACTCATCTGTCTGTCTGTTTTTGACATGCATTATTCATTCACCTAGCGGGGGCTATCGAAACTAATGACTAGTATGCGCGAATAGATTTGTAGAAAATATTCAACATTTTTTTCAAATTTCATTCATCCAAGTTGACGAATTTTTCAATTTCAATTGTCAGCACTCATATTTTTCATGAAATTATGAACAAATACTTTTTAATAAGTTGAGTTTTGAATAGTTTGAGATAAACTGAAACTTATGTTTTACATTTGAGGTATGTTATATGAGTTATATTTAATAAAAGTTACAGTTGGTTGGAGATTATCAATTTATGATATATTATACTAACTGAGCTGTCTGTATTCCAGTACTCTCTGCATTCAGAAATTTTCTCAAACAACAATCCAAAACATTTTCATTTGTCCTGTTCTTTTCCCAACAATTGTTGCTTCTGTGAACAACTCATGTTTATACTGAAAATGAACGATAACTTTCTTATTTTAAATGTGACATCCTAAATACTATGTAGGTACTTTTCAGATTCTAGATAAAATTTCAATGTCTTTTTGTCTATAATATTCCACAACTTTTCAAAACCCTAGAAGAAATTTCGTTGATCAAAGTCAACCAAAATTATCCCTTTCCAATTTTTTGACTCAGTCTCCCAGCCAGTTTTCTTGGATGCCACTAATGCGCTTATTGTGGATCAAATGACTTTCAGCGCGTTTATACTGCCTGAAGGAGCGTTATACATCGCGTCTCCAAAGGCATTTTAAACCAAATCTGTCCGGATCCAGTAACATGTTTCATCTTGATTTTTTCGACATAGCTGCTAACCTAGATTAAATGAATTGCAGTGCGTTTATACTGCGCGAAAGGAGCGTTTTGAATCGCGTCTACAAAGGCATTTTAAACCAAATCTGCCCGGATCCAGTAGCATGTTTTATCTTGATTCCTTCGACAGAGCTGCTATACCCATCAGTCTGGACTGTTTTGCTACCGGGCTTTTGATGGAATCATGTATCCTACTACTTGAAATTTTATAAGCAAAATTATAGAACATAAGTAAAAGAAATGTAAACTCCATAATAAAACTCCGCTTCTGTGAGAACTTACAAGGACTCAGACAATAATACAACCAATACAACTACTGGAAATCCCCCCATAAGCACATAAATAAGTCATGAAGCTTCTGGAGTGGAAATAGATGGCATGGGAAATGGCACAAAAATTCTGTTCAAGTTCCTGGGCTGTTGAGCACAAATGAATCGAGTGAATGAGTGGTAACCGTAGAGCCGCGGCCGCAGTGCAAGCGTGTTACCTGGAGGGTCCCTCCAACCAACCCGCGAGCTATGTTTCCGTACCAAGCGATTGATTGAACCAGCCGCACTGCGATCCCCCACCATCATAAGCAGTCTATCGACTCGCCAAGCTAGCTATTATGTTATCTATGAATCTATCCACCAGGGAATCAGTTGTGTTTGATATTTTCAACCCAGCGCAAGGCATATAATGGAAGAAAAGTTTATTTCGGCTGTTTATAAGCGAAAAGCAATATTGGGACCCATCAGACGATTGACGAAAAAACTACAAAATTCTGAAATGCACGCATATGTGCATAATTAAAAAGATTTTCGAGGAAACTTCGCATCTTCTTGTAAACTCGCAGAAATTCTTCATTGTGGTCTCTGTGCAAATTATACGCATGCACCCAATTCCTCTTATTTTTTAGATCAGTATACTTTAGATCAGAACTATCACAGAGAAGAAGCCTTCTGGCAAATTTTGAAACGGGCATGTTGACACACACACGGGCTTTTGATGGAATCAGACTGAACTTGATTTTGGGTTTGTACGGTAATTTTCCATCGACCAGTGCGGCCAAGGTATATTCAACCTCTACCAATTGACTTCCACTCTCTACGCGCCAAGCTTCCCTCCACCCGCCTGCACTGCGGCCGCGGGTTACCATCTTATAACTTGGCAACAGCACCCAGTGATAAAATCTACATACAAAAGAATCTACCTGATATCAGCGCTCCAAGAGATTTACTTATTCACATTTTACACGAATATGAAATGAAAGTCATCACCATCAAGATAAAACTTGGCAATTTCGGAACAATTTCTTAACCTTATCTTGTAATTTCCTAGCTGAAAAAAGACCCACAACAAATGTATGTATTCCACAGGCCAACTTTCACTTTTATACAATAATAATAAAAATTCTCAAATGTTAAGTTTAATTATGAGTGGCTGTATAGAAAACAGGGAAACAAGATGCGATTTTCAAACACGGTTTCACACTTTAGTTCAAGTGAAGCATGTGGAATGTTAGCATCACTTTTTGCTTTTTAAGGTATGTAAAATAACGTTGATTGAATTTTAAACTTCTTCATAAATAAAGGACCCAGAACAGATGTTTATGTAATAAAAGTATCGAGTAGCTCACGAAAAATAAATAAAATACATTTAATTGAAAGTAGTAGTAGTAGTATCTTCTGTATGTTCCTTGTGGTATATTATTCATTCTTTTTTTTTAGCGAAAGAAACGCGCTATCCCAATAAAAACCGTTCCTGGAACGTGCACTTCACTGGATTTCCATTTCTAGTAGACTAACATATCGTTGGAATGTCATAAAATGAAGTGTTTCACTTCACATTTTGCCACAGATATGATCTACTACGAATGGACCTTAATAAAAATTTGATAACAAAATTTTGCAGTCTTAAACTTCAAAATAATTTTTGATTGTCTAGTTGTCAAATTTTTTCTGTTGTGTCAGTTAGGGATAAAAAAATTAATTTCTACTTATTTTTTCTTGACAACGGTAGCTGGAACGCTACCGAAACGTTGAAATAAAGAATTCAAAAATATTGTGGTTTAATTTCCCAAGTAATTAAAAAAAAAAAAAAAAAAAAAGAATAGTAGTAGTAGTAGTTAATTCGAAAGGCTTTCGAGTTTGACTTAAGTGAATTTCTTTGTTTCAAGAAAATTTGAATTCCCGGGTGTTTGTTAGATGGTAGGGAAAATCCCTCCCCAGTACATGTATTTAAATGTGTATGTAAGATACTATTTCTGTTTATTATAAACTGGTATCGATTTAATTCAAATTATTATCCAAAATTATACTTTCTGATACTGGGTCCTTTTATTAAAATAGTATTGTTCAGCATACGAGTAGCAAAAATCCTGCTTTTTCATATTACTGCCCTGTGTATTGTCGCTGATTTCTCACCCATCAAAAATCAAAAATATTAGTAATAATTGAATTGTTTTTAAGAATTTGAGCACACTCTCCCATGCAATGTTCAAAAACGTGCAAGGGAGGTCAATGTTCATAAAATTATTTAAGTATTAGAATTAACCATGTATTTTCCTACTCACCAAATTTGTTAAAACGAATACATTTTCAGTGAAGTTGTTACAAAATATCAATTTTTCAGAGCGCTCTATAATAAATTCTAGTCGCATAATAACTAATAATCGGAAAGAGAACTCGAGAACTAAATTTGTTAGGAATATTTATATCCCATGAAACTTTCCTATTCTCATTTAGTTCGCGCTTATAACGTGTGGCTTATATAACAAATTCTTGTTGCTCAATGTATGCAGTCTTAGAGATTTCTAGAACCGAAGAATAGTGATGGAAAATCAATTTACTCGTGAAATTTGGGGATTTTAGATGTTGTATCTTCATTGATATTATATCTGTGATTCGCTTAAGTGATAGTTATTAATGCAACAAGTAAAAAAGTGAGTGCTCATTGCACAGGACGTGACACGTTGAGTGCAGCTTTTATTTTCAGGTTGTACTGTTGTATAATGTATAAGCTTGTAGGTTTCAACCACATCATTATTTATGTGCAAATTTGTCAAAGCTAATTTCAAAATATCACAAAGCTTAAACGTAAATTTCAAATAATGGCGCATTGATCGCAAAAATAGCGAATCGAAGTCTTAGGGCCAGTTGTATGTAACGTAGTTAACCAATTGATCAACTGAACCAGGTTCACATGTTGACCATAGTCAAATCAATCAATCGTTGTACGAAAGATGTTCGTGATGTGATCAGTTGAACCACAGTCCAATTAATATTTTTATGTTCGAGAATTTTATCAATATTGTTGGTACTAACTTGAAAAATCGTCACAGTTTTTGTATACTGTGAAATCGTTAATCAATGACAGTCAATGATCAAAAGCGTGCTTGGCGTTAAATATCATTCCGTGTGTTCTCTTGGAAGTGGAATGGCAGATAAAGAAAACAAGCGTAGGTACTCCAAATTTCAGTGCATCTGAAGAATCGACACTGATTTCTCTAGTTGCTAAGTATAAAAACGGTATAGAGAAAAATTTGTGGCTTCAGTTGGCTGAAGAATTTAATTTTATCAGTGCAACTACACACCGAACAAGTGACGTGCTGTTAAATAAATATAGTAATATTGAAAAAAGAGTCAAGAAAAAGTATGCTGACGAAAAATGTTATGCTCAAGGCACTGGCGGTGGTCCATATAAAAAAATTATATTGCAGTGCCTTTTGATATTCTGAATCTATCAAAAAACTCATTCTCCGTCCACTCTTCAAAATGATTTTTTCTTGCTCGAAATATGCGAGCGTTTCTCCTTAAGCCTAAAACCCAGCATAAAATCTCAATAAGGTATAGAAGTCGTATACAAATAAGTAAATAAACCTTCTTTTACTTCTCTTATCATTTCTAGAAAATCCTCATCATCCGTTAACTCTTCAAAATAATCCACGTTTTCCATTGTAAATAATAAAAAGTTGTAAAATTATAGGTTATATAACAGTCAATTGTAAGTTATGTCACATCAGAATTTGAAGTTTATTCAATGAACTTTAGTTAAACCACCATTTTTGACATAGTTAACTCATGAGTTAACCAAAATAATTCTTGACTACGTTTAGCTGTGATCGTGGGTTAACCATAGACATTAGACTATGCTTCATACAACTGGCCCTTAATGTTAGTTGGATATAGTAATCGCTCACGTTTCCATGACGAAGCAGCTTACACGGAAAAAAAAGAATCGTTGTATCAAGTAAAATTTATTTGGATCAATTAAATTAAAGTGTCATATATGCACGACAAAATATTATTTTGGAGTAATTAATAGTTATTTAGTTATAGAAAGAGCGATATTGTTCAACAAGCGTGATATTTGCCAAAACGAGCGCTAGCGAGTTCTGCAAATTAAGCGAGTTGAACAACGTACAACGTTTTATCTAATTCCGCGCTTTTATAATATTTCATAAAATCTTCAATTACCATGGTAATATTAAAGTGGATTCAAATGGTGTTGAAAGTATTGTTACTATGAAGTATACACCCAGAAAATGGACTTACTTTAAATAACTGTGTCCTTAATAATGTTTTTTTCAATGTTTATAAATCTTAAAATACTATTGAATTGAAATTATGGGGTACCTAATTGTCAGTTTAAATAATGAAATGATTGTCAGTTTTGACAGTACCTACCTAATTCATAAATTATTTTTTTGAACTCATGCAGTATCTCTATGCTGAAACTCAAACAGTTACGTAAAGTTTTTACATAACTACTTTTAATAACTGATATATGAAGGTTATGAAAAATGTGACGTTACCTAACGTCAAGGAGTGACTTAAAGTGTCACATTTGATAGCGGAATTGGATAAAATAATTTCTTGGTTTTAATGCAGGTTAAAGTATTGATGCAACTAACTGTTTGTTGACTGAACCAAATATTCAGTCAACTGGACCATTTTCATAAATTATTTTGATAAAATTATTGCTTCAACATAGTGAATATTTTGTTGAATTGAATCTGAAAAATGATCAAATCGATTGAGAAAAATAATGATTTAGTCAATTTTTTTTGTTGAACAAATTATAATAAATGATCTAATGAACAAACGTTATCATCATATCAATTTTTTTTTGCTTGGTTCGAAACAAATTTTGGATTCAGGTGAAGAATTATGTTGTTAAATTGAATAACAAAATTACTAAATCAACGAAATTCAAAAGCAAATTAAGAAAATTAATTGCTTGCGTTAATTTTGAGAATTTATCCGAGAAATTAAACATTTTAGTTGAAAAGTATAATATGTTGATTGAACTTGAAATGCATTCAGTTTGATCAACTGATTGCTAATTTTAACATAAAAGTTGTTGACATAACATACTGAGTGCTATAAAAAAGAAAAGTTAAATATACTTATAGCATTTTATTTAAAAAGAAAAAACAATAACGAAATAAAATATTAATTTTCTAAAACATAAAATCAAACTTCCACTAACTGCATTTCTTTTCAACCGCAATAACTTTTCCATAAATTGGAACCAATCCACTTGCAAATTCACCATAAGGACATCAGGGAAAATCAAATCATAATATATGTTGATCTACAAAGAAGTAATAATAAAAATAAATAGAGTAATGAATGTTCTAAACAAGCATAAAGGAAATTCTTGTATTTTTCAATATAAATATACGAAATGCAGCCCCAATGAATGTATCACATGTCCCTTTCTCAAACACTGAATTTAGGTAGCACTTCTATTACGCTTAGAATTAACAATTTGCAAGGTCATGATGATGAATATAACAAATTTAAAGTGAAGGTAATGACACACTACCTTACATTCCCAATTAGGTAGGTTAGGTTAGGTAGGATCATAGCAAAGTACCGTAACTTTGTTAGACATTAGGTTCTTACTGTTTAAAACCGGGCTTAATCTCAGTTTAAATTCATGTCTCGTTTAGAATGTGATATATGCGATTTATGATACAACTGATACAAGACAAACTACCTATCATCTATCTTAAAACAAAAATGAACATTTTTTCGGAAGAAACGAGATAATATAATATTTGTGAATAGACTACATAATTATGTTCACCTGAATAATCCGCTAATCCAGAACAATTTCCAGACAACAGGTTATCACTCACCTAACGATCTAACTCCTATCTCAGAACAATATAAAATGAAGAATGAAGTGAAAACGTTGTGATAGATAGAAACAGGACAATCTACTAAGCAAGAACATTTTGAATGAATCAGATAATCAGTCGATACAAATATGAAATTATTCCGATTGATTAACTATTGCATCCATTGAAACAAACAAGAATAAATAGTTCAAATTGACTGTTGAAATTGGTTACTTCAGTGATTTTAAGTTCCAAACCCATTAATTTTTTGTTTTAAACAATATAGTGTACATGCTTGATTGAAAAGCAGATATTAAGGTTGAATTAATATTATTCGCTTAAAAGGAGTTGAAAAATGCTTCATTTAAAAAAATTTATTTTGAACCGAGCGAATTCACTTGTTTGAGTCAACCAAATATTATATTTGAGTTGATGATATTATTCGCTTAAAGTAGGTTGAAATATATTTCACTTGACAAGTGTATGTTTGAATCAAGCGTGTTCATTTGTTTGATTTGAATGAATCATTTTTTTGAGATAATATTATGATACTTTGATGTAAATTAGGAAATACTTGACTTGATAAGTCCATTTTTGGTTCAAGAAATTTCTAGGATTAGGTCGACTATTCCATTTTGTTTCGGCAATTTTAATATTTCCTTGGACGAATACATTCAGTATTTGATATGAATGAAATTCAATCGAGTTAATCAAATAAAAGTGACTAAATAAAGTTAGTTGATATAACAAATAATTTTTTTTCCGTGTATCTTCATCGATATCCATCAACAGATTGCCAGCATTGCAAGTACTTATTGTGATGAAGTATTCGCAGCTTATCCAAATGGCTGTTTAGTTCATGAATTTCTCTACCATCCGGCTTTGTTAAAAATCACATTTTAACTAATTATGTTGAATATTTATTATAATTTCCTAGTAGAGTGGTAGGTACATCGCTTGTAACGCGCTTCTTACCACTCGAACACGGCACTATGGACACCCTTGATGCTAAATTCGGTTTAAATCTCAGGAGCCAGATTTTCAATGTGGTTTGCTCCACGGCCCCTTGATCCTTAGCGTCAAGAGTTCCAGATATTCTCAGATGGATGTTACGGAAATTTCCAGAAGTCCTGTTCAATTTACATTAACCAAGTATCTAATTTCAACACGAACGAGCCAAATATCGGTCCTCCAGTTGATAGTCTACTGTTATTAGCGAATGAAACAGAAATTTAATCCTTCAGTCTATCAATACTCTGTGCTCTATTTTATTTCTGTATTTACAGGGACAAGCAAAATAAAGGGGAAAATATATAAACGGTCGAGGCAGGTCAGAGCTCAAATTTGCCGGGTAACCGAACAAGTTGTGACTAAGCCTCTTCCAAGTTAGGGAAACCCTTTGGATTTAAAGGAGACACGGCAAGCTACTAATGCGACAATATTGAAATATAATGATCCACGGAACGGTGATAGAACAGTTCAAATCTGCCGGGTAACCAAACAAGTTTTGACTTAGCCTCTCTTAAGTTCGAGAAACCCTTTGAATGAAAAAAATACGACATATTATATTATTTAGACAGTAAAAGAAATAAATTGGCCCACGAAATGATGAGGGAATGGTCAAATCTGCCGGGTATTTGAACAAGTTGTGACTAAGTATCTTCCAAGTACAGGAAACCCTTTGGATTCAGAGGAGACACAAAAATCTACTATTTAGACGGTAAATGCCTATAGTGATTCGTAAGACGGCGAAAGAACTTTTTAAATATGCCGGGTATTCGAACAAGTTGTGGCTCAGCCCCCTCCAAGTCCAAAAGAAACTCTTCGAATAAAAAAAATACGACAAATATTATTTAGACAATAAAATAAATAAATTGGCCCACGAAATGATGAAAGAACTTTCTAAATTTGCCGTGTATTCGAACAAGTTGTGGCTTAGCCTCCTCCATGTCCAAAAGAAACCCTCTGAATGAGAAGGATACGACAAATATTATTTAGACAGTAAAATGAATAAATTGGCCCACGAAATTATGGAAGAACGGTTTAAATCTGCAGGGTAACCGAACAAGTTGTGACTGGGCCTCTTCCAAGTTCGGGAAACCCTTTGAATTGAAAAAAATACGACAAATATTATTTAGACAGTAAAAGAAATAAATTGGCCCACAAAATGATGAAGGAACGGTTTAAATCTGCCGGTTAATCGAACGAGTTGTGGCTAAGTCTCTTCCAAGTTCGAGTAAACCTTGGGATGTTCAATTGCTCATTGAATATATTCTCAAGCGTCATGCTATCAAAACTCATGTGAAATACGGGTTAATATTGTATCAGTTGTATCAGTGAGTCCTTCTCGAACATTGTTCGGGGATCATAACTCCTCTGATTTTAGCATAAGAATGGCCATCATCATTGCCTCCGCCTTCACTAAAAGTTCGATAAGGGCTACCACTTATGCCGTCACCGTACTGTTCATTGCTCCTCATCCGATTTTTGGTCTGAATTTAGACATAGCGAAGAATGACCTCTAGTTTATTCTCTGCTTCACCGTGTTTTTTTTTTGCTACTACTAAGATAGCCGTGTCATCGGCAAACTAAGCTACAGTTCAATTATTGTAGATTCGGTAGGTATGTCAATAGTACCTTGCATGAATAGAACTGTCTTTGTGGAACCCTTGAAAGGAAGCATTCTGGTATTAAGATTTGGAAACATACTTGATTTTTTTATAATTTGTATACAAAATTTATTGATATTTTGTACTGACTCGTGAGCATAAGAAATACATATTTGTGTATAAGTTGAGTAGAATTATACATTTTGATAGGAATAATTTAAAATGAATCTAACATCATTCAATTTTTGCAGTATCAATTATTTGCCGGCCGTCAGTAAGCATCTTCTGGTAAACACGGAAGGTGATTCGAGCTCGATTTTGTTCATCTTTTTACTTTCAACCTAATGAGACGACGAAGGTCGAATTGGAACTCCTCAACGTATCCTCGATCATATCAGAACTCAAAACTATCCTCAGACCATACATCGAGCGAGGGTGAGAGAAAACTGCAGTTTTAGATTGAAAACTAAAAATCATCGGAAAAATGTTATGCAGCAACTGTTCGTAGAGGTTACACGAAGAGGGTTTTGAATCGATGAAATGAAGAATCTGAAGTGGCAATCCGGGCGACAATCACAGTCGACAGGGCACGGCTATTAACATTTTTGTTCTTTGTATAATTGTTCCTAAATGTCCATTTTCAGTGTGTCTTAAAAACAACTTCCATCATCTGATTGCTTTTCAAATAAGTAGAAGGTGGGTGTGGAGTAGTTTAATAATGTTTAAAAGTCAATGTAGAATATACAAGACAATTTTCTACAACTGATATGTCAATTTTAATATGTAAACTGGAATACAAATCTGCTATTGGAACTAAACCAGTTTTGTAAGTATTTTTTCAGTTTCATTGGTTTTTGAATCATTGAAAAACATTTGAAGCTGTACTGTGAAGCTGAGAAGCCTTGTTGATAAACTTCAACTTCTTTTGGAGATAGTATGCAAGAGTAATGAGGAAAATGTTTTCTAAGGATCCATGATTAAAGTGATTATGATTACATCGCAAAAAAAAATTATCACTGGAATTGCGGTGTTGGCAATAAGAGTATTCTTAACAGCCTAGCTTCACTTCAGTAAAGGGTCATAAGTGTAGCTGCTCAGATCCAGTCTCTCAAAATGGCTTCATTTGGAAATTGAGGTGTTCACATGCCGGAAAATTTCATTCAACACAATTTTCATTCCATGGATTTTCTCAATTGCTCAAACAGATGTTCACACACACACACACACAAAATGATCTTCACACAACCTTTAGTCAGTATCAGGAGGAAATTTTAAAGAATGGTTTGCGAAGTGGCCAAAAATATTCAATTTTACAATTTTTTGCGAAACAACAATATAACGAATTATACCTGGTGATGATATTTTAAGGGTTCACCTACTTTTATTTCCATCATAAGAACCTAAATCATATTGAAATTTCAAACTAAAGTAATCCTAAATAGACCCGCTCACTGGCTAGTTAAGGAACACCAACTCAAATGGAGGCTGACACAAGGACACCTCCATACTAAGAGTCTGCTGAAAAAGTTGGACAAGGAACTCTCGTCCAGGCTGCTGAAACTAGGTAGGAGAAATTTGATGACTGGACACTGTACCCTGAGGAAGCATTTGCACATTATGGGCAAAGTTATTGAGCCTATGTGCAGAAAATGTGAACTCTACGATGAAACACCTATTAACATACTCTGCTTCTGTGAGAACTCACAAGGACTAAGACGAAAGCACTTTGGAGTGGAAATAACACAACCATCATACCTAACTACTGAAAATTTCTCTAGATAAACTGGTGGCCCTTATAGAAGACTGGAAGCTTCTGGAATGGAAGTAGGTAAATAACATGGGTGATGGTACAAAGATTCAGCTCAAGTGCCTGGGCTGTTGAGCACAACCCAAACGTTTGAATGGATGATCCCACTCACCCTTGACTCGCCATTAGCAATTCTGATTTTTGGCACTTCAAATATGACATACAGAAGCCAGATTCACACTAACCAATGTATTGTAAATTTTCATTTTTCTTATAATATGTATCGACATGATGTAATTTATGATATTTAGAACTATTTCATTTCAGTCTGCTCATGTAGAAAGTTTGTAATTCTCGCGACTGCAACGACTTGATGCGCAGAAAATGTATGCCTTATATACTTCAATCCGTTTCTTTTATTTTTTCCATGGTTAAAATATTTTTCCATAAGAAATGTCATCTCAGACTACTTCTGGAAACCTCAAATGAAAACATTTACCTTTGTTGAAAAAAAGAATATACCTATGGGTCCTCTACTCATAAAATAAAAAAAATGGATTACATAAACAGTAGGAAATTCAATATTATAGACTCCGTTTCACATAAGAAGAAGCCACGTGAAGTTTGCCAACTGAATTGCGCAGAAACCAAAATCGGTCTTGTTTATCTATGTCGCCTCGTAACGACCGTCTCATGCCATTGGCGTTACAAACTATGCAGTCAGCCATTGTATTATTGACATTTGAGGTTGTGCTTGAAGCAATCGTTTACTGTCGAACACTTTTTATTTTTTAACATTCAAAGACGTTTAGCTAGTTTATCTGTGTGTATTATTAGATTTAAAACCATGCCTCCTAAAAAATTTGTTGGTTGGAGGAAAATCAATCAATCAATGCTGACAGATTCTAATTTTGTTTTAACCTGCAAAATGTGAAAACGTTACACTACTGATTTGAAGTCGAATGTCAATTTTACAATATCGCGCTGTTTTTGACAACAAGCTCGCGCATACGACTGCAACTTCACGTGGCTTTTTCTTATGTGAAACGGAGTCTACGTTTGTAAAGTTGAGGAAAGAATATATTTTTCTGCAAATTAATCAAAGTTTCGTAGCTTTTATAAATTTAAATCGCAATCATACTTGTGAATAGTTTAAATATCACAACTTTGCAATTAGATGATGGAATATTTCGTTGTAAAACCTTCAGCATGCCTAAGAATTCGTGTCCTTCTACTTCTGTAAAGAAAAAAAAATTATATGGAATATATTCTCCGCGACAATCGTACACAAAAATATATATGTATATATAAAACTCCATATTTTTCATATACATATTTTATCTGGATGTGTGCATGTAGATGTTTTAACCGTTAATATGTGCTTGACACTAACTCCAATTTCCCAAAATAATTTTATCGAGATACATTCACGATACACTATATTATGGTGGTTGTGATTTTATACCAATTTTTTGAGTGATATAATTAAATATGCTTCTGTATGGTTGTCAATTGAATGTTAACTGAAGTTATGGACAATCTTTGACAAATTGCCGGGTGTTCTGAGTTTTGACCAAAGGTGTTTTCTAAATGGTGCTTTTCAAATGTTCCAAAGTTTTTCCAAAAATATTCTCGGTGTATGGAAAAATGTATGTTGTAAGTGAATGTATATAGTCAAATGCAGTCTTATCATGCGGGTCATACGATTCAACAAAGACATACTCACCGTTTTTGTTTCCTTCTATTGCGTTTAATCGACAGACTTTTGGAATTTCAATGGAAGAAAAAAGGATATGTACCTATTTAGTTTTCAGCGATTCTAAAAAGTCTTTCACCAGCGAAGTTTTTATTTAAATGTCATTTATGTCACTTTGACAATTGAAAGTGACAATATAAATAATAAGAAGCAATTTTCCGGTATTTTGCATCCTCAAGCAAAAAAAATGGTACTTAATCTGATAGATTATTTCGAGAATGAATGAAAAAGTGGAAATTCGTCAACCAGTGTGCAGGAAACATCAACCATCATTATTTTACCTGGGTATTTGTAATCTAACATTTTGGTAACCTCTGTGTCTTCTGATTTGATACATATGGTAAGTGACCTTTGAAGCCGCACGGTATGAGAGCGCTTTTGACTATATCTACATTCAATGCAAGTTTGAATTTGGCGCTCGTCCTAACCTCTTCTAAGGCGTTGCCACATACAACTAACTAATTTTATTTCCAAGGAAAAATCATCCTTCCACTTGGAAAAATAATCATTTTGACACCTCGTTATATCAATTCACTGACATAATAATTTCATTCTCTAAGCGCTGTGCCAGACGGTCAAATTGGCAAATGAGGTAAACTGATTAATCACCCTGTATTTTGGTTATTATAGGAAACAAGTTATTCAGAATCACCTTGTTGTGCCATCTACCTGCGCATCTCTCATTGAATCATCATGAGTTGTATATGACAAAAAATACTTCCGTCTTGAAATATAGATACTATTTTTTGACAGCCAATTGCACTTTTTATTTTCGCTCGAAAAATGTTCGTAAGCACGAGTTTGAAGAAACTAATTTTTCAAAACGAGATATTTTTCAGAGGCTTCCTACTTTCAATGGTACTCTTAATTCAGACTAATTCAGAGTAAAAAGAACATTGAGAAAAATATTCACTTAAGTGTCTACAAGATTTTATAGAAAAAGTTGACAAATGTTTTATTTTTGTGGAACAAACATTGTAGTTACTATTCGTCCTTAGGACGTTTAATAGTTTATATAAAAAATTGCAAATCTTCATACATAATCATGTTAACAATCATATTATATAATATATTATATAAATCAAGTTCATTAAAATAAAAGTGAATATATAAATTAGGAAAATATTTTCTTACGCTGTTGTAGGTATAGTTAATATAATAATCTGATATCAAAGGTGTTTAATGTGCGTTAATGAAATGAATGAGAAAAATGTAAACTGAAAAAAATAATTGCTCGTAATTTTTTTCAATATTTATGAAGTTAAGAACTACGCATTGGTGAGTTTAGCGTATATCATCCAAATTCCTCAAATCATTCGACTGATTTAATTTTACAGTACCCAAAAGTCAAGATCAAAATGTAAATTTGCAGGCTGTTTTGAAGTTAATTTTTGTATTATTCATTAACTCATTTGACCAAAAGTGAGCAATAATTTAGAAAATTCGATGAAATGACAATATCGATAAATCATTAAAGAAATGTTATACAGTGTGCTGCTGTCTCAGTATTATCTAAAACAATGTGTACCTATTGAAAGCCGATTCGGAAATGAACGAAACATTTGTATTATTATTAATAAAGCCCGAGCTATAGTACCTCTAATTATGAAAAATATGGCAAACCTTTGATTTTTTTTTGTTGAAAATTGAGGAATCGTGTGAGGAAAAAAACAAAACGCAATTTTTGTCATCTATTTGTGTACTTTCTAAAATCTTTATTACAGTTTTGAAGACGAACTGTGTTTCCCAGACCTGCCCTGATTTTTTTCTAGTTCCAATGAATCAGTTGATTAGGTGGTAGTAATGTAACATGCCACCCAAAATATGAGAGGAATCGAAATCACTGTTCAAAAGTTATGATTAAAAGAAATATCAGTTAAAATTCACAACTTACCCTGTATATTATTAAAATATGGGAGCAGACACTCTTTTGGCTATTTGACATTCGCCATGAGGGTCTCCATACAACGTAGGAGTATCTACAGTTCCTCATGACCCTGTATATAAAAAAATGAGTAATAATCTGTTAATTTTGCATTTTTTTCAAAACTTTCGCTTTTAAATTATTATTGTTCTCCGAGTTGTTCTCACTTAAATTATAAGCCAAATGGACCAAAAATCCTAGTACAAAACGGACAGTCATTATGTGGAAGACATTACATGGTAGAATCTAATATATTTTTGCTGCTCACGAAATTGTTACACATACAAATACAACTGATTTTTCAGCAAAGCGATTGAATAATTGCGAGCGAACCCACTATTTTGATGCTCTATTGCTTAGTTTGAAAGTTAAGTTAAAACGTTGGTTCATATGCTAAACTTACCAATTGCTTGTGTTTTTTCATTTGATACTTTAAAAATAGTTTCTTGATCGGTAGTAATGGTAGATGCTGTAAGTGTTTGTATCTCGATAATTCTGTCATCTTCACAAAAATATACCTTGAAATTCATGTTAAATTGTTACTAAATAGCTCAGTTTTGATTAGAACATTATTATTACTCCAGTTCAATTCATGATGATTGATGAGAAATTATTTTCAACAATTTTGATGTTGAAAATTTGGGAAAAAATCAAGGCTGGACCTCAATTCTCCCCAATGTTAATAAAATATCCAGACATGCGCAAAATTTGTTCTGGGCATGTGACCCTTTCTATTTGTTATCAGTTTATTGATAAAAATTTAAATTGTAGCCGTTCTAATCTAAGTTGAGTTATTTGATGCGTGATATATGATATATAAAATTGGTTCAATTCAAATATACAGTACCTACTGTTTTCTGATAATATAATATAAAGTTTTGGTAGCTAGCTATTTTTTGCATCAAATCCAATGGATTGGTTTGTTAAATGTTTTGTTTCCAATGAAAACCTTTGATAGCGGTACTTCTCGAAACTTTTGATTAATATTTAAGGTAGAATGTGAAGATAAATATATTCAAAAAGTGGCAAATTGTTTTACACATTGAAAAAAGTATTCACAAAGAAAATATCTCAAAGACGGATGCTTATTTCCTTTTTTTCTTTTCATTAAATATAATATTCACGAGAACAATTTTACACATACCAAGAACAAAAAGACCGATGAAAAGATTATTAACTTCACAAGGCTGATATGTAGCAAATAACGGATGAGGTTGAATCCGTTATTTGCGTATCGGCCGTGTGTCGTTCGAGACTTTTCGTTGTCAATTTGATGAAATAAGTGATTTCTCAGAGACCCCCGGCATTAGAAAATCTCAAAGGACGGAGGCTGTCAACGATAAGTTTGCAATTGTCATCTGAATACCGTTAAATCAAAATAACAGTATGGGATTACGAGAAAATGTTATCTTCACTCATTATAATTTCCAAGAATGCCAATAATAATCTGAGACATTGGAGAAAACTCAAGTTAACAATTTATTGAAGTAGTTACCGATGCTTTGTATTATATTTGAATATATACTTTATCATTATTGATCGATACAATGTTTCCAAATATCATTGAAATATATTTTCTGTAAATATTTCTGTGATTCCCTATCGGATTTGCTATCAGTTTCATCCGATGGTTGTGTGTCATTTGCTCAAAATTTAACTCTTAAGACAAGTTATTGAACATAACGACAAGATATGCATATTAACATTCATTCAAAACTGAGTTTTGCTTGCTTGCTTCAGAAAATTTCGACGATCGTGTAAGCAGTGCCGAATTTTATTTCAGGGTCTCGCATGTAAAGATGGTATTGGACGTGAAAAACTTGAGGTAAATACTAATATAAATTAAGAAAACTAATTAGTAATGAAGTATTCGGAAAAATGTTACTTACTTTTTTTTCTAGGATGTCATATTGAAATTTCATACCCTATTCCACTCTTACAATTAGGACGAATTAAATGCTGTTTAGGCTACAAAACGTACCAAAAAAATCGAACATAAGCATACACTTGAAAGATAAAACAAAGGTATCAATAGGTACAATCGTGATGTACTTTGTATATGACATATCAAGTTGAAATGTGTGTCGTTATGTTGGACAACTTAAGCCCACTCTCACTGGGGCGAATTCTCTAAATGTTATTTCAGGACTTCTTTTTTCTTAAAATTAATCAAGTTTCAAAAGTAGAATCTATCGAAAACGAAAATTCATCTGATCTACTTTTAAATCAACATCATCTGATCTACTTTTAAATCAAGGAATATTTGATGTATATATATATTTAAGAATGTGGATAAAAGTTCGGAGCACATTATTTACTCCAATACGGTACTATTTTTCAAGATACGTTTTTTGGGCTTACTTGAAATTTTAAGTAGAATGAACATCATAATATTTTTGGTAATAGTGTAAGCTCGTCGTAAATGCCTGTATTGTACTGAAAAATTCACTGAAATCCAAGGAAACATTTTCAGTATACAGCTAAGCCTACTAGTGGGTCTTTAAGTAGGTATGTAAATTTTTCCCAACACGAATTATTTCAATTTTGAAAATTTTCGTATCGAAGATGTCCATGAATAATTGCTTAAAAATGCCCGAAAGCCATTTTGATTGGAACACTCACCAAGTACAACTATAATTATTCAATTTATGTATTCTAAATTTATACAAACCAATTGAAATCATTGCAGTAAACGAAAAAGAATAACCTAATTTGCAATAAGTAATGTGCTATTTGCTCTTTTGAAAATCTCGAATTTAATAATCAACATTAGGTGTTACCAACTCGACAATCTTAAAACTATTTGCACAAGTCTTACAATTACGATCATCACTGACATTTTTAGCTAAATGTATAAGAGATGTCCAAATTATTGGTAGAGATAACTAGTTATGTCGATCGACTCGAACAGTGGATTCAATAATTATCTGAACCAATTTCGATGTTATAATACAGGGTGTCTCATTATATTCGAACTGTTTTTAAGAGCTTATATCTTCGAAACGGTTCTGGATAATAAGATGCGGCTTCTTGAAAGACGCATATTTTTACTTTACAACGGTACTTTAAAGTTGGAAATCGGTGCACAGAAAGCGAAGTTAAATAACTTCAACTAAGATACTGTAATGGTTTAGATATAAAGTTGGAACTTTGTTACCTAAAGTGAACTGTAAAAAACAAATAGGAACATGTATTAGGGCACTTTAAAACAAATGTTCGATGTGTCTTCCTTCTTGGTCTATACATTTGTGGAATCGAACCAAGTTGTCAAATGCTGCTGTCAGCATTTCAAGAGGAATATTTTCCATTACCTGCCGTATGTTATTTTTCAATTCCTCAATAGTAGCAGGCATCGGGTTGTAGATTCTATCTTTCACAAATCTCCATACAAAAAAATCTGGAACAGTCAGGTCTGGAGAATTTGGAGGCCATTCTATTGGACCAGTCCTACCAATCCAATTGTTGGTTAACAGATTCTCTTGCTATGTTGGAATAATGGGGTGGAGCCCCGTCTTGTTGAAAGTAAACATTTTGGTTCAAAATACCATTTTGTTCTAACTGGTTCTAACACAATATGACGTTCTGTCAATGATCGCAATATTTTTGTGATGTGACATTTTAACGCCTCCTTGATTATTATTTATTAATAAGATATCTGGATCATTACAGTATCCCAGTTAAAGTTATTTAACTTCGCTTTCTGTGCACTGATTTTAAACTTCAAGGTACCGATAAAAACTGAAAATATGCGTCTTTCAAGAAATTGCTAAATATACAGGGTGTCCTATTTGAAAAATTACATCTACTGTATTCTGAAAATACGCCACTTTTCCAGCGGGTAAACCGGAAGTACGCTATTTATATAAATGTGTCACAACAAAACTCACGGTAATTTCAAACCTAACTCTGGAAACCGCATCTTATTATCTAGAACCGTTTCAAAGATATAAGCTCTTGAAAACAGTCAAAATATAATGAGACACCCAGAATAAAAAAATCAAATATTATGGCAATGGTATTAAATGCATTACAACGGCATGAAACCAATGTGCTGCTAGCAAGTGATTTTTGGGAAACAAGTTGATAATAGTAGGTTCATAATTAAGTTAAATTATTTCATAACGACAATAAACCAATGTCAACAAAAAATTGTTTATATTGAGGATACCCAATTAAACCTACTTTATTGTAACGGTATTTATAATATGCAGTTATTATTCAAAACAAAGTCTGGGATAGCGAAATGTTCAATTGTTTCTGTTCCTATCCGAATAACTTTAAAGTAAATAACGAGTACCCCAAACAGAGTCACTGTTAAACATAACGCTTAATGATTTGATTCTAGGGTACCACATGTCAATTTTTGTTTTACATATCAATGGAATAATAGCGCTAACGGCTTGTTCACCTTTTCTACAGTTACAGTTGACATTTCGCTAAGCCAGAGAAAATGGATGCTACACCTAAATATGTATATGTATTAATCAATTTTATGTTCTTGTTGCTTAGATAAAATTCATAGTTCAGTCTTTAAAAACAACCTGCAGAAATAGTATATTATACACCAAGGTGGTGAGGACTATTATTATTGACCGAGCACCAAAATTATTTCGCGAGTGGCCTTGCCCCGAGCAAAATGAGGTGCGAGGCTTATGATTGTCGTCACCACCGTGGTGTATACACGTTTTCCCACTACAAGCCAAATTTAAGACAAAAATTGAAAATAATTTACCTTGTACACCATTCCAATGCTAAAATATTACAGCGGTATTGCGTTCACAAAACAACACCTTAAGTATAACAGCTATACTTAGAGAAGCGTTTACCTCGTGGTCTGACTGACAAGTACGCTGTCTTTTTCCGCTCCTCAGATTATGAACGTACTCCTCATGTCATCAGTCTTTTTTTGGTTAAGCGCGAATTTCAAACTAATGGCATTTAAATTCAAATAATTTAATTTTGATGGGTAATTCCAAGCAGCAAATACGCTAAAGACAATCTCATACAAAATTATGTTGCACAAGTTTTTGCTGAACAACTATCTCTAGATATTTGATAGATATTTGATAGATATTTGATAATAGAGGAATTTATTAACCATTAATAAAGAAAATCAGCTTTCCAGTTAGCTAGAAGAAGCAATAGTTGTCAACTTCACAGCTAGTAGTGAAAAAAATAGTTTTTTCAAGATAGACAGGATCTGCAGTGACAGTCAAGCTGCCCTTAAAGCACTTCAGAGCTATAGGGTGACATCTCGGCTAGTATTGGAATGCGACAAAGAGCTTAGAAGACTGGCGACTCGGAACAGTGTAACACTGGAGTGGGTCCCAGGTCACAAAGAAATCGCAGGCAATGAAAAAGCTGACGAACTCGCAAGAGTAGGATCGTCAACTCTAAAGAATGGACCCAAACCTGCTGTGGGCATTCCCAGATGCTTGACAAGGTCATGGTTGAAAGGGTGGGTGAAAGAAAAACACAATAAACACTGGAAGAATACGCCCAGGCAAATACATGAGGAGAAATTCATGAAAGAGCCATCAGAAAAAGTGGCGAAAGAACTGCTCTCAATGAGCAGGAACAAACTACGCAGTATAACGGGGCTACTCACAGTACACTTTCCCATAAAGGAGCACCTAAACAAAATAGGGCTGTATAACGGAGATGTTACATGCAGAAGATGCAAAAAGGATACCGAAACAGCTCTGCATATACTATGCACCTGTGAGTCGCTGGACCACAGAAGGCAGAAACTGTATGACAGAACCCAAATGGCTCCAGAAGACTTCTACAACCAACCAGCAAAGAACCTGTATGAGCTAATACAGGGAACCGATTGGCTGAATAGGTTGTAGTCAGAACCCTAGGAGTATCCACAATAAGCCCAGGAGGCTGGTGGTGCCGGCGAAGGAACGGCTCCTTTTGAAAAAAAAAAATAGATAGACAGTCAAACGATCAGTGCCAGTATATTTTCCTAAAATTCCTAGTTCCCTTGCAATATCAATTCCAAAATGATCCAAGATATAGCTATTATTCAAGAGTTTCAAAACAAGGTGCTGAGGGAAATAGTAAATACATTGTGATATGTTCAAAATTGGGATCCACACATCTAGGAATTCCAACAGTAACTGAGGAATTCAAACGAGGAAAACGAGACTAGGCTACACAACATCAAGATGTTGCAGATTTTGGATAACCAAGGTCAAGGTCAACAAAAGAGGTTTGAAAAAGTGGACCTTTCGAGCTAGTACTGTGCTGTGAGTGATGAAAGTCGAAGTAGTTATCACAACACACAAGTGATTGGTGAGATTGAAGCATCAGTGGGTAATATCTTGGAATTAGCTATTAGTTTTTAAGCACTTCAAACCAGAATTGCTAGTTGGTTATTCTGGTCCTATTGCAGCTTCCAATGTTACAAAAACTCTGGTCTCGTACACGCAATAAAAATTTCAGCAGAATTACATCTAGCCACTGGCATATGCGTAGGGAGGAATACGATAGTAGGGCGCTTTAAAATCCCTAACATTTTTTTACATTTGATTGAATATTACAATGCTGTGACTGGTGTATTGTGCAGTGACCTTACTAGGAGCATTTCGGCTCTCAGCATCCGGAATAATCTCTCCAGTCTGACTACTAGATTTACTTGAGTTTGGACGATTTTGGTATCATATATTAGATCGATATAAAATATCAACAATATATTTTTAGATTAAGAAGATTGTAGTACAGAAAACAAAAAAATAGAAACGAGAGTAAGAAAATCATCAGTCAGGAGCCTGCCCATTAGTACTTAGGTGTATTAAAACTTCGAAATTGGTTTCAGAAAATGATTTTTAAAAGTAATACATATAAGCGTCATCTCTAGTTCGTCTCTATTCATACACTGACTGTACCTTAACTTATATTTGTAAATTATCATTTTTCTTAAAAAAAGTACCTCGGTGTAAATAGTGCGATAAAATAATATGTACTTAGTGTGATCGATTCTGTTAATCAAAAGAAGATAAGTACAAATGTGAATGTGAAGGAACAGCTATGAATGAAAGTACTCCAATTATCAAGAGCTACTTAAATAGTTTAGACCTTAAGACAAGGGTGTGATTCGATTCAGAATATTTAATATTTGATAATTACCCACTCTCGTTCCAACAATTACTTTATTCCATTTTCCAAATAAGGATTAATGAGTTACAATATATTTTTAATAATAATCGTAGCCTAGACTCTTGTCCTAATCAATCCTCCTAGCATTTCTGACTGTATAATTATTATTTATATAAAATATTGCTAAAAAGTTTATGTCTAATTGCTAACTTAAATGGTCCTTGACCAACATAACTTAAAATGTTTAATACGCTAACGAATTACTTGATATACAGGGTGCTTCATCCCTCCTTAGAGAGAATGGTTTACGGTTGGCCAGTAGTGAGCCATCTAAAAGCTGTTGATTAGGCAAAGATTCTTAGTGCCACCTAAATAATTGTACAGATCTTGAAGAATAAACTTGATTATAAAAATTGATGTCCATGGGGATTGTACCTGTGGTACCTATCTTGATATGAGGATCAGTCGTTAGCATCCTCCTCCTCAAAAATAAAATTATAGATGTCGAACAAAATTTAAAATATACAGGAAACCTGAAAAATGAAATACTTCTGAAAAAACTCAACAGAAATAATTGAAAATAAATCGAAGTACTTATACTTTTATACTGATATTCTTAAACAGTGTGGAAACCACTTATGGAATAAAATTCTTTATATCAATATTTTAGAAAATTATGAACAATGCCGAGACACGTCAACTTTTGAATTGAGTTGTGCGTAAACATAAATGTAAATGAACAGGGTGATTCACGCAAGTATGCCATAGTCGGTGTTGTTTTTTTAATGAAACACCCTGTATATTTGCATATTTTTTAAATCCTCCAAATGAACCGATTCCAACAAACTAAATAATGTATGGTCAATTATGAATTATACAGGGTGAAATTTTTATTTTCACAGTTATTAAACACATAAATAATAAAATATCTGATGTATTTGATTTTAATACATCAAAATAAATGCTCAAAATGTTCTCCACCTAGTTGTTGGCAATAGCACAGTCTCCTACAGAACTGCTTCTCAACTTTGTTTAAAGTTTGAGGTGAAATATTCCGTATTTCTGTAGTCATCCTGTCTGAGAGATCTACAATGCTAGTTGGTTGTGTTGCATATACTTTGTTCTTGAGATAACCCCATAGAAAAAAATCTAACGGCGTGAGGTCTGGCGATCTAGCTGGCCACTCAATAGTACCTCTTAGTCCAATCCATTTATTGGGGAAGATTTCATCTAAAAGAGTTCTTACCATTGAAGCATAGTGGGGTGTTGTCCCGTCTTGCTGGAACCAAACATTTTCATAAGGTAAGCTAGGATCTATTGCGTTGGGATATAAGTTTTCCAACGCAGGAATAACTTCATTTCTAAAATATTTCTAAAATATTCAGTTTCACATCATCTTCAACGAAGTGTGGTTTTCTTTCCAATGGCTTGACATGTCCAAGTTCTCTGAATTGTGCATGAATTTTAGGCACAGTACTTTGTGAAATATTAGGCAATTCGGGATACCTGTGATTAAATAAGTTTGTCATTTCAACTTGACTTCTGCAGTTATCCCCGTACCCGATCATCATTAAAATCTCAATTCGGTGAGTCTCTGTTAAATATTTCATTGTTATATCGACAAGGAAAGGGTGTTTGACAAAGATTTTACTTTTTTAGTATAAACTGTCAACACATCAACAACTAACTGACAGAATAGAAACCAATCCAACATTATTTACTGATTCAAAACAATCCACATTATTTACCGATTTTGTCTGATTATTGGCGTTTTAAGGCAATTTTTAGGTATTTATGATAAAATTCATGGGCGTAACAAGTTTTGTTTAATATACAAATACGTCTAATGATTAGTTAGTTTAGATTTTTGATAAATCCATATTAAGCTAATTTAAAAAAGGTACCAATATTTCAAGTGTAATAAATTATTAATTTTAAAATTCCACCCTGTATAATTTATAATTGACCATACATTATTTAGTTTGTTGGAATCGGTTAATCTAGAGGATTTCAAAAATATGCAAATATACAGGGTGTTTCATTAAAAAAAACAACACCCCCTATGCATACCCTGTACATTTAAATTTATGTCTACATAACGCACAACTCAATTCAAAAGTTGACGTGTCTTGGCATTTATTATAATTTCCCAAAATAATGACATAGAGAATTTCATGCCATAAGTGGTTTCCGCACTGTATAAAAGGATTCTAAAAACGAAATGTACAAAAAGAAGTATCTCAAATATCTCACAATCCTACTTTGTTCATCGAATAAATGCCATATGTTTTCCGTAACTACCAATGTTTTATTCATCTTGTTCAGTTATTCGATTCAAAATCACTGAAAAACAATGTGTGCGTTTTCCCAACTGTTTTTCATAATTCCCTCATCAAATATATCAATTAAATCAATTATCCCTTCATTTCGCGCGTCAGTCCAAATGGTACTTCACCTATATTTTCATATTTTTGCATCTGTGTGCATTTTCATTCATAATTTCATTAATTATTCCTCAGATCAATGTTGTCATTATCAGTTAACAATATTTATATTCCTCTCTTGGCTCCACGATCATTCGTAGTGATGCGGAATACCTGAAGTGTGAAATTTACATTCCCTTATCAAATTCCATATTGAAAATTTCAAGAATGATTTCACGCTATGGGAACTTCATTCTCATAAATAAATTCTATTGAGAAAATATCAAACACAGAAATTAAAGGAAAAGCTGTACAATGTATAGTTTCTGAAATACAAAGGGTACTCCTAATTGGACACCTGGTACAAAAATTAATTTAAAAAGTCTTGAACAATGTGTTGCTATATTAAAATGTAGACATCATTATCCACCCAATTTTTCTTCTTTTATGTAAACTTTGGAATGGTTATTCGTGATTATAAAAAATGAATTCATTATTTACAAAATTCTTAGGAGTGGTTGATTCACTTATCAATCAATGTATCCACTTATAATTACTGAAAACATCAATCACTCAGGTTTCAGAATGATTACAGTTTCAGATTTAATGGTTGAATAATTCAATGTTGTGTTGTAGATATATCAAATGTAAATGAAAATTGAATGAGTTGTATGGAATTGGAGTGCTTTCTTTTCCGCTGTTTTTATATTTCATATCAATAAAGTAGTAACGCGGGTGAAAACAAGAAAAAAAGATAATAAAATGTGATATGTTGTTATGTTTGTTTTATTCTGAGATATTCCTGTCTCGCCGACTTATATTCGTATATTTGAAAAATATAAATCAATTTTATATAAAGGAGATATGGAAAGAGTTCGCGCAAGATTCATTTAGCCAAGTTTCAGGAAAAACTATAGATTATACTAGATGTGATTCTACCTTATTCACATTCATCCAAAAATTACGTAATGTTCCAAGAGTTCCAGCCAGTGGTAGGGTTCTTTATCAAGCCCAACATCAATGGACTCGGGACCTAGGTTTTACGTCTCCTCCGAAAGACGGCAAATCTACATTATACTGGATTAACCGGCCATATATCTGAATTGCTATCTTCACGATTCACCTTTTTAGATAATTTTTTTGATGTAGGTAGTGACCGCCTCACAATTGTTTCTGCAACGTGTTATTGTGCTAGTAAGGTTATCAGTGCCACCAAGATTTAGCTAACGCCTCGGCAGATAACAATATTATCCTGAGGTGGGTTAAAGGCACGACAAGAGTAAAGGTAATCGCATTGCCGATTCTTTAGTCAGGAAAGCGGCTGGACTGAAAATTTCAGGGCCCAACAACTTCGACAATTGCGGAACTAGCCAAACGTTACTCCCATGCTCAATCCCTTGAGTGATGGGATGGAATCAAATCAAAATATTTGGCGATGACCAGGAAAGATCTACGTTTAACAGTAGTCTGTATTTCTGACTGGCCACTGTCAACGAAGGAAACACCTCCATACTATGGGGCTAGTGGACACACCTTTAACAGGATGTGTGAACAGGAACAGGTCAGCTTGTTACTTACGTAGTATGGTCCATCTCAACGTCATTGTGGAAAGATTACATATGTCTCTCCTAGCCTGTGAATGCCGTTATTTCCTTATTATTATGGGAATATGAGGCTTTGAATGACACAGTTTTAAGCACAGATATCACTCAGAGGGCTATCCTGTGTTGGTCCTTCTCATGGTTCAATCGCCGCATGCCAAATTGGGACTCAGACGGACCACAGCGACGCGTCACGACAACTTCATAATTGTGGTTGTTAGTGGGCGGAGGTCGTGGTTATATTGAAAATGCAATAGAATTAGAGCACTACTCAGACGAACAACTTCTTGTAGTTGATCTCAGCGAAGGTCGCTATCTGTGGACGGTATCACCCACAAAATTGTCGTTGTTGGTGGTTCAATGCAAAACCGCCTTCGCAATTCCACAACTAGCCACTCCTCGTTTAACCATACTGAAACTGATGAACACTACCGAACACCATTGTCGTTAATTGAAGCCGTTTTCAGCGACAGATGACGACAACAAAAACACAAACTAGTCGCATCACTGTGGTCCGTCTGAGTTTAGCCAAAACCACATTTATGAAGCTGTCGTGACGAGTCGTTGTAGTCTGTCTGAGTTTAGCCTTAGAGTGGAAAAGACTGGATCGTACTGCTCAGGATTGCGCAGTTTGCGCTGAATAGTCCGCATATTCCGTGTAAAATTCGCGTGAAAGCTGCTTGTTCCGCCTAGGCTTCCCAAGCTGTGACCAACAATGGTTGTACCTCTTAATGTGAACATTAACTCCAAGCGAAAGTCTTTCCACCAGTGGCCTCCAAGAATAATCGCTTCTGACTGATTGGGCTCCAATTGAGTTGATTGGTATTCAGCCATGAACAGCATTCTTCCATTCCATAATTTGCTTTCTCCATAAAATCCTCCGCTGCTTGTGTATTTATAGTTGGTACAATATCGTCAGCAAATCCAAGCCTGGCTACTCCTCTGCCTGGAGGTGAGCGCAAGATACTATCTAACATTATGTTCCATATGGTCCAGCCAAGGACTGAACCGTGTGGAGCGCCCATCGACATATCAAGTTGGTTGCTATTGTCAATGGCGATTATTCGGTCAACCATGGTATTTTGTAAGTATGTCGGAACTTCCCCTGATGCGACTTGATCTAGGATCACTTGCCATGAGGCGGTGCTGCAGGTGTGTGTGACAAAAATAACTATCGGACTTTTGATGTGGGAAAAAGTTTCATTTTCAATCGCTTCCAATTTTTATTTTTATTTATTTTCCAGCTTGAATTTACTTGAAAAAAGAAATCAGGAAAGCGAATTACAGTGACATCTACACAAAGCTTACTACACTACACATACTACCAAGGATTTCTGCTTGAAGCAGCATCCAATGATGTGCCCTTACTTACTTACCTATTTTGTGGAATAATCGATAGTAGTTATTGCTACGCTTCCACAGATGGCACTGGTTTATATTTAGTCCGATAGGATGGAGATGCAACTAACTAACAGGATTTGAATAATATTGATATCATTATAACTTGAAAAATTGTGAAGAAAAAACTCACTAAACTAAACTAATTAATATAAACTAATTAATATTAACACGATGCTTTAATCTGTTCACTAGATGACCTAACAGATGTTGTTATGCGCTAAGAAAAACCACAATGTTACATATTTTGGGTGGAAAAATCGAATAGTATAGTAGATTTTCTGATGAAAGAGTATGCCTCCCGACGAATCTACTCTCCTGAATTTTCTTCCAATTTTTTGGGCGTACATAGACTTATTTTTTCCATAATTTTACCGAAAAAGTCATTCATTTCCCCCACCTGGCCAAAATGAAAGCTGTGTGTGTATCATAAGATTTTGATGCTTTCCTTATGAATATCAAACTATATCGTTTTCTTACCTTTGCATCATAATGCGTTCCAATATTCAATTCTGTTCAAAGTTGCCGATATAAATCACGCTAATGAAGAGAATTTAAAAATCGCTTTTCCAAATAATCTTCGTTCAAGCTTTATAAATAGTCTATTTTTTAGGAGATTCTCCATTAGGTATATAAATAGGTCATAATAGTATATTATGCACCAAGGTGTTGAAGACTATTATTATTGACCAAGCACCGAAATTTATTAGCTAGAGGCTTTGCCCCGAGCGGAATAAGGTGCAAAGTTTATAAATGTCTTTACCACCATGGTGTATAAAGTTCATTATCGATAAATTTGCAATAACAAAACATGACAGATGTTTCACATCGTTGCCACGTTGTAATTTTTTTCCAGCTGTTGGCATAAAATTATGTTTATAGGTTGTTTATTGTATAAGACTACATTAAATTCAAAAATAAGAGCAGAAATTATAAATTGATGAGTAAGTACATGAATTTCAAGATGTCCAGGTTTGAAATCTTAAGTTTAACTGAAAAATGTTATCTTCATGCACATGTTGAATTGCATTGTTATTGCAGTACAGTAACAATGTATTTAAAAACTTACATATCTTACAAAACAATAGGAATTAGCGGTCGACCGTTATCTCGTTATTCCTCAAAATATGATATTGGGGATGCTACCATCTCCTTGCAACCACCTGATAAAGACTCGTGTATTGCGACGCAGTGTTCGATACTCACTTTCAAAGAGTTATGAAAATAATAGATTATAATTTACACAGTTAATAACAAACTATAAAATGCGAATGAATACGACAAACCATCAGAAGAAATTCTGATGAAATTGTCTGATTTTGACAACATAAGTCTGGCAACCCCGGACACGGCAGCCAACTTTTGGACCGTAACTTCCCCCTTTATATGAATGATTATTACATTTACACTTCGGATATTTAGATTTTGTTCAGTGGCTGCAATTGTTACTACAAATGTCAAAATTGCAAACTTCCCTAATAACACAGTATTTACCTGGGACATACCAATAAAGTACTACTAGTGTCCCAATGCTTCCGACCCAGGTGGGATGTTCCTAGAATGTTTTTATTGGAACATAAATACGATTGATAGTATGCAACATCAGTGGGATGTCCCTAGGATGTTTCTCTTGGTACATAAACATGATTTCCATAAAAGAATATACAACTTGTACAAACTCATTTGTCAATACTTGTAAATTGTCTTTAAACTTTAACAATGTTTATTAAATCTATAAATACCTATTCAAATATTGTTACTGACAGTGCTCAAACTTTGCAGAGAGGTAAAGAGAAGATTATAAGAAAAAGAAGAAGACTTAATTTGCGAAAAGTAAGGTTAGAAGTAGAAATGTGTTGAGTTATTGTGGTAAAAATAAGCGGTAAAATTGTGTTGTGAGTGTTGTGGCTTACTTATGAAGTGAGTATTTATATTGGATAGTAAAATGGATAGTCAGAAAAAAGAAAATCATTAAATACATATAGTCAGTGCTTTGAACGGCTAAAAAAGGTAACAGCAATGATATTGATAATGGAGAACTGTCTACCAGTGGGTCAAGCGGTTATAATCCTCAGTCTCATTCGTGTACTCCTACTTCTTGTGTCCAGGATAAGAAAAACGAAATAACTTATCAAAACACACCGAAAAGTCACGAGGAAAATGTTAATTCGAATAACTGGCAACTAAGCTCATGGCTGCTAATACTTTTGTTTACTAATGTTTTATTTCTCTTTACCTAGTAGAAAATGTTTGTGGTTTTTGGAAATATTGAAATGTTTTATTTGCACGTGTATTTTTAGAAACGTTTATGAGATGTACTAAGCAAAGTACCCCGAATGTTCCTAGTAAATCCTATGTCATCCTAAAAACATCCTACTGGGATGTTTGTAGAACGTTAAAAATGATGACATGGCTGTTACCTGAAACATCCAAGAGATGTTTCGAGGGAAATGGGGATGTTGTTAGTATGTTTTTATTGTCCCAGAAGGATGTTTCTGGAATATTTTTTGGATGTTTCTCTGTTATTAGGGTTATCGTGAATGAACCATATACAATTGTTTACACTACTAGCCAAATTTAAGACAAAAATTGAGAATAATTCACAAACGCATCACGAGAAGCGTTTACCCTGCTGTCTGACTGACAAGTACACTGTCAGTTTTCGATATATTATGAACGTACTCGTTATGTCATCAGTCATTTTTGGTAGAGCGCGAATTTTATTCAAATGATTATATTCAAATAATTTTCATCTTAATAGGTAAAGTTTTCGTTAAACTACTATCCCCGAATTCTCAAAATATTTGAATTTGTCCATTTTTGACCTAGGTTAATATTAGAAAAAATTATCAACCACTAAAAAAGAAATTCAACTTCTCAGCTAGAAGTGGAAAAAAGAACGTTGTTTGTATATTTTTTCTGGCTTCCTTTTGTAGATTTTCGATAGTGCGCTCATGGATTTCAGTTCATCGATTGATTCAACATTCCTGGGTATCATTAATTCATAACAAGTACACTCCAAATAAGTCCGTTTTAAACTAAGCATTGGAGCTATTGAGAGAATCTTACATTTCTGTTTCAAAAGTTTTATATCTCTTCTAATGCATAATGTATATCCCACTTAACACGAATTATCCAATAAATCTCAACGGCTTTAACCTCTAACGACTCTTAATACCATTACATTTTTACAAATCTAAAGATAAATGGAAATGGAGTGTTAAATTGTTCTCTCACAAGAATACCATACCGGGAATTTCTATGTTAACAAAATCAAAAATTGGAGAACGTCCCGTGACACGGTTAGAATTTTAGTTCCTTTTAAGCAATAATCAAATTTTTTGAATCAATAAATAAATACACATATATTAATATAAGAATTCATTTCACTCTGGATGAAACTTCATTTAACAATCCATATTATGTAATCAATTATTTCTAATCGATTATTATCAATTATCATCAATTGACTATTATTCGATGATTTTTGATCGATCAACAATCAATTAAATAATCGATTATCAACAATAGATTGAATAGTCGATTATCAACAGTCGATTGATAATCGATTAATCTCAATCGATTACTATCAATCCTTTATCAATAATCGATTAATAACCGATTGTATATAATCGATGAATATTCGATTCGAATATTATCATCAATTGATTATTAATCGATTATTTTTGATCGATCAACGATCGATCATTATCAATCTAACTATAGTCGATTATTATTGATCGATTAACAATCGATTATCATTAAGTTGTAGTTGTAGAGTAGTAGATGAATTATTCCGTTACAAAATTCTGTCCTCGGTTTTTTTCTTCAATCTATCGATAAATTTAAAATCTTTCCAGCATTTTTTCAGTTTAAAACGGACGTGCGTAACTGTAAGGTACCTATATCTCCCAATCGATTAATAACAATCATTATTATACTATTACATTATCAACCTTTGTGTAAAATTTAAACCCGAGGCATCGATATATGGCGGCATTACAGTTTTCTCTAACCTATGAATCGCTGCTTCGTAAACACATAACGCAGGGACATAACGCAACGGTCAGATCTTTTGCGCCGCGACCCCCGGTCGCTCCAACCTAACGTGAAGAACTGAAGTTCTAATAAATTTCTAAAAAAGATCAATCTTGCAAAAAATTATGGAAATAATAGTTAAAAATTTATCCGTATAAATTCAAGTATATCACCAGGACTGCGAATTCCAGCTTTGCATAGTATGTATTTTAATGTAGCATCGGTGGTTCAGTGGTAGAATGATCGCCTGCCACGCGGGCGGCCCGGGTTCGATTCCCGGCCGGAGCATATGAATCGCTCCTTCGTAAACGAGAGAGAGGCTCTAAGGCACATAAAGCAGCAACGTAGCGTAACATAACGTTACGGTCAGATCTTTTGCGAATTACCCACTGTCGCTTCGTTCCAACCTAACGTAAAGAGCTAAAGTTCTAAAAATGTTCCATAATATAGCTGTGAAGACGAATTGAAATTTGTACAGGCGGTTCGCAACAGCACTATTTTTTGTAACTAGCTGACTTATGGAACGAAACATCTTCCAACGTGTTCTACACAATATTTTCCCCAAATTTGGATATGGATTTGTTATTTTCAATTGTAGTTGGGCATATGAAAATCTTCCCATCTATAACTATTCACAAAGATCGCCCAGACTACTGTATAAAGTCAACAACACACATTCAATTATAAGCTAGTATGGGATTGCATAGATGCCTTAAGCGCACTTGGAGACCATTGCAAGGTCACGGTAGCCTGGGTATCAGGGAAATGGCGCAGAGTGGACAATAAATATGACCACAAGGAAGTGGGTGGCACAGAATTTTCTAGAATGTTGGGTAATCTCACCTGGACAGAGACAGAGAGAAAGAATGCCGTGGTAGGTATGTTAACGGGGCACTGTGAGCTTAACTGGTGCACAAATCTAATGGGGTTGTCAGACGAAGCCATGTGCAGATTCCGCCACCTGGAGGAGATAACTGCTGAGCACATCCTATGTCAGTGAGATTGCCTGGCGAATGTGCGGTTTCTTGTAATTGGTGATAAGGAACCACCGGTAAAATTTACATGAAAGATTCAGTCTTAAGACTGATTGGCTACTTAACAAGAGTCAGACCGGAGAATATAATCTAGATTCAGAAGATCCATATTGAGAAGGTAACAGTGGAATAGGCCGATTAGCCACCTAATCATTACAAAAGCCACACTTTCTCTCTCTGGCACTGTCAGGCCCGGTTTATCAATAGCAATTTATCCGTCAGTTAATGCTTAACTACCAGTTATTTTGGAAAGGTCGGTTTATCAACCACAGGATAACTTCATCCGGCAGATTAAATGTCAAATATTTATCTTTCAGTTTCAACTGGCGGATAGGTCGATATCTGGAGGTTAAGATTTATTACATAACCTCACTTTATTCGGTAGAGTTGTTGTGTTTTGATTTCGTTGTGGTGTTGTGTCAAATTTACTTGGGTTTTGATCAAAGTATCAAAGGAAGTACTAGTTCTACTAAGAAGAGAGGATGCAATTTCACAGCTGAGGAGAGAAATTTGCTTCCAAAAATTGCAAATAAACATAAAAATGTAATAGAAAATAAAAAAACGGATGGGGCAACCTGGAAATCAAAAGAGGAGGCTTGGATGCAGGGTAAAGCAGCAGTTCGACATTCAAGTGAATTCTCAATCAGTTCCAATATTGATAGAACAGTCTCTCTTGTCATACCACTTTTCGAAGTTGTCCACTCTTTCCCTAACTGTATAAGGCCTTCTTTCGTACTCAATAACTTGCACAATATCCTCGTCCTCGCCGCTATCCAGAATATAATCATTCGAAAAATTCATATTCATCAACAACTAAAAACTCTTCAAGAAATGAAAATAAAAACACATAAACCTTTGGATAAACATCCACCAATAACCTAACAAAAATATTAATTCATGTGACGTGACCTTGTTCTTGTAACAACCAATGAGATTGCTTACATTCATTCGTAAGCATTGCCAACTTTCTTTATCTGTTAGTTAACAAACTAGAGAATAAAAACGAGTTGATTAACCGCTTCCAAACAAACTGGAACTTTATCTGCTAGTTACTTTTATCCGACGGATACTTAACTGACGGATGATTTTGGCTATTGATAAACCGGGCCTCAATGTCTCTTATGTGGCGATAGTGCCAAGCCGTACGTCAGTTGGTAACGCGCTCTTGGAAGGTCTTCCAAAAACAACGTTAGACGTTACAACGGTTTGGGCGTCTTCAAGATATTCTGCCTCTTCCCTAAATTTGAGTAAGGGGAGATTCACAATGTTATCAAATTTTCAGCTATCGATCACCATGTTATTGATTGTATTTGAAAGCATCGGCCACCACCACTTCCTAGCTCTCATTCGTATCCGATAGTTGGCGAAGCCATTACCTTGGATGTCCACTCCTCTCATGTATTTGTTGTATTGCTGGACTACGTTTGGTTGAGTAAAAGGAACTTCTTCATGCTTTTCACGATTATACCGTTAAGCTTGCGCAAGGGGTAGAGTTTCACATGTGTTAGTTATCACTGTGACCACAGATTTATCATTTCATCGTCCTACTGAAACCTTTAAATTCGAATCAAATCCACAAGTATATTGGCTGAAAGACCTCGGTCGATGGCCTGTTGATGCTTTAGTGTCAATAAAGTATACTTCTCTCTCTCTCCACAAGTATAGGAATCTCTTGTCTTCTTCGACATGGATTTTTTTTAATGGGACACTTTCAAGTGTGATTTTCTCTTACAGTTTCTGTTGCAATAAATCCCTTCTCTTTTAACAAAAATATAGTTAAAATAATACCCTTTTTGGTGTGCGTCATCGATTGTGACGTATATACGGGTTTTCGCCATGTCGTTTATTTTATTTGCTATTTTGACATATAGCTATCCTTAAATTTGATGAATAACATCATCAGGATTGTATTTAGCCAAATTCGAAAAGGCTATGCAATTAATAATTACCAGCTTCTTTTTCTAACTCACAATACTTGAGAAGTTTCAAAATACTGATGTTTTTCCGTGTATTCATGAATATTTTTTGTATCATTTGAATAAATAAATCAATAAGATTAATATTCACTTTTCATAAATAATAATTGACCGTAAACAACAAAGTACAGACCTGTCAAGAACTGTCAGTGTGACAGTAGAAAAAGACGTAAGACTTATTGCCGCTACGAAAGTAACGCCTTCATAGTATTTTATACTCTTGATTGATAGGTTGAGCTTGAGCGTGATCTAAACATCAACCGATCAAATTTTAGTTGGTCAAAGATTAGCGTTAACGTTTGTAATACGTTTAAACGGTTCATTATTGTGATATTTTGATTAGGATTAATCACAGACCCGCCTTTTTTTCCATTTCTTTTTACGTAATGTGTTAGAAAGACATTAACAATCGATGACGCACACCAAGAAGGGTATTATTTCAACTATACCAACAGTCTTCCACCTGATTCTAATGTTCCTAGTAACACCTGTCAGAACAAACGCATCGGAACGCAGGTACGCGCCAATTGTCTGCTGACTTTGACGAGTTTATGTAAACTGCTTTTTTGGTCAAAGGTGCGTATGCGCATCCCCTATCCAAAGGTTTTCCTACAAACATCATTTTCAGTAAATAAGTGAAAAATCATAAAGAATTATCCAAAAGGATCTTTTTATTTGTACTTTATTGATTATTACGTTTGACAGCTTCTACTAAACGTTTATTAGCATTTTCTTTGCAAAAATATGCTAAAATGTGAAACTGTAAGATAAGAAAATTTTGGGAAGTTCTTCTTTTTAAACCTCCAAATTTTGATCTAGGCCATTTTCATTATCAAAATTTTGTACCATCAACAATGATTATCGAGTAGCCCGATACATCTTCTAGATATTTTTGATTGAATAATTATCTATTAGCAGGAACACCAATCCATCGCTTCAGTGTAGTCATATTTATAACAAATTGATTGTATATAACAACAGCACTGTATCTGTACATACCTTATCTCTATTTCACATGTTAAAAGTCATACCGGTAATTTACCATGATCGTATATCCCCAGATATATTTCACGCGATACGTAGTTAATGACAACAACTTTTTACCACTGTTTATTCTGTATTGATAACTATCACATTTTTATTATAAAATATGTACATCGTTGCAATAATTCATAGGGAAACCACGCGGTTATAATCTCCATATGACATGCCAGTCGGCCATTTTTAATCATGTGCCCTATTTAGCCGTGGTGAATTCGACATGAAATGCGTTTGAATTCAAAACGCATTGGAGATCAATGAAAAATACGAATTTAATTCCTTTTAAAACTTAAAAGTCCATTTTATCCAAATTTACAGCAAAAGACTTGT
>CAJUYH010000903.1:0-55658 GCA_910591685.1 Galerucella tenella | reverse complement strand
TTTTTTTTTTTTTTTTCATCGTGTCGAGGGATTTTATCCATTTATTTATTACGTTTTGGATTGAAAAAGCGATAGTTAGTATGTATAAAATTTGAAACGGTGTCGAGACATTTGTATAAGTTGGTGAGTGTATCGTGAAAAACGAGTGTGATGATATGGAGAAGGAGCGAGTGAGATGAAAAAGAGCACATACTCGACGCACTTGACCGAGTATGAGAAAAAAAAATACATCGACGTAGCATCTGGGATATCTGTACACATATACATGTCATAACTACTAACATATATACTACATAGATGTACATATAGTTGTTTTTTACGTGGGAGTTTCTGAATCATCTGGGGGAGAATTAATCAATCTTTTTGTATATGATGTATGCATATATATGTATATATATTTTTTTCGATTCATTTTTAAAAATTTCAAATATAAAATGTTTTCAATGTGTGAGCATTGCTCCTTTTTTTTTCTTCCGCTACAAATTACCTATTACATAATAATGATAATTATATTATAAATATACAGAGTGAAAAAATACAATATTTATTTGTGTGAAAAATGATTATTAACATGATATGAACAATCACGAAATTGATTGAAATTATTGTGTTTATATAGTGTTTGGGAACGGTATTGATATTATTATTTGTTTTTTGTTATTTCCCGCAATTTCAATATTCAATTGTGACAGTCTTCGTTTTGAGATATTCATTGAGTGCCTCTTGACCTAAATCTTTACCGAATCCCGACTGTTTAAATCCGCCAAATGGCGCAGCCACATCAGTTTTATTATAAGTATTTATAAACACCGTACCGGCATCAATTTTCTCGGCAAATTTCAATGCACGACTTATATCTTTAGTAAGAATACCCGATGCAAGACCAAATTCCGTATTATTAGCCCGTGATATCAATCCATTAATATCCTTGGAATTGAATTTTGAAATAATCATAATTGGCCCAAATGATTCTTCGTGTGCAATATACATATCGTCTTTGACATCAGTGAAAATTGTCGGTTCAAAATACCATCCAGGGCGATCCAAACGTTTACCACCATAAACCAATGTCGCACCCTCCTTCACACCTTTATCAACAAATTCAATCAATTTATCCAAATGATTCTTATGATTCTGTGGGCCATGCGATGTTTTTCTATCTAATGGATTGCCAATTATTAATTTTTTAACTTCATCAACAACTCTTCGTACAAATTCATCGTGAATTGTGTCCTCAATAAATAAACGGCCGGCAGCAATACAATTTTCGCCTTTATTGAAAAATACTCCACCCATACCAACCCTCACTGCTTGTTGAATATCAGCGTCTTCAAAGACAACTAATGGACTTTTTCCACCCAATTCCAATGACACCTTTTTTAAATTACTCTCTGCGCACGTTTTCATAATTGTCTGACCAATTTCTGTTGAACCAGTGAATCCAAGTTTTCGAATAAGAGGATGATTGACAACAGCCATTCCCGTCACTGTTCCATTACCTGGCACAATATTAATAACACCCGGTGGTATTCCAGCTTTAATTGATAATTCAGCGAATTTTAAGGCAGTTAATGGTGAGGCCTGTGCTGGTTTCATTACGACAGTATTTCCTGCTGCCAAACACGCCGCCATTTTCCACGATAACATCATCAATGGATAATTCCACGGTGTAACCAAACCACAAACACCAATTGGCTCTTTTTTCGTAAATGTTAAATTACGGTTGGGTCGTGCGTGTGATATTGGTATTGTTGACCCTTGAATTTTGTCACACCAACCAGCAAAATATCGCCAAGTTTCAATTGACATACCCACGTGAGTTTTTAATGCAAGCGTATAAACAGCGCCCGAGTCTATGCTTTCAATTGTCGCCAATTCTTCTTTATGTTCTTCCATTAAATCTGCCAATCTGTACAAAAACAAAATAAATAAATAAAGTGGATAATGTAATTTTAGGCTGCAGCAATTTAAATGGAGATGTTGGAAAGTGAACTGACTTGAACAATAAGGCACCACGTTCACGAGCACTTATTTTACTCCATTCACCTTCTTCAAAGGCTTTTTTGGCAGCTTTCACTGCCAAATCAACGTCCTCAACAGATGCACTTTCTACATGACATATTACATGTTCATTGTGTGGATCAATACTGGCTATTGGCTTTCCATGACCATTGACAAATTTACCGTCAATAAAAAGCTGGCGCGGGAATTTCAAGTCAAGATTATTGGCATGGATTTCTACCGCGTCATAATTCACTTGTTTTTCACTACTCGAACCGCCACGTCCTGCCAACATTACCATTGAGGCGAAATCAATGAAAACTGGTGTCATAAATACATCTGTGTTTTGGATTGTGACGCCCAATTGGTCCTTGACTTCTTCCACAAGTCTTACCACATCCATACTACCACCGCCTGTTGATCAATGACAATTTATTTTATACTTTCATCGTAATCATTAGCAATTTTTTATTATTACTTACCGCATGCAAAGAAATCCATATCATTTTCTATTTCTAAATTCAGAATATTATTCCACATTTCACGTATTAATTCGACATTTTTTAATTCCTCCTCAGTGAAGTCTATAGTTATCGATGTATCATTAACTTTTCCATAGTTCGCTGCATGAATTGTTTTATTTCCAATTTTGATTTTATCAATATTAATTAAGTTTCCATCACCGGCACCAATTATCAATCCACCATTGTACACAATTCCCTTGTGCCCATCAACGTCTACAGTATCACCATCTGGCATTTTTTCTCGCCACAAAGTCGTGCCAAATAATCGACACTCTTCGTTATTAATTAATGTCCAAGCGCCTGGTGTACTATCAAGACCGCGAATAAAATTGTGAACATCGTTCGCCGATTTTTTCCAATCAATTCTTTGCAATTCTTTTTTATTCAATAATGGATCGTAAGTGGCACCTTCAGTTGGTTGAATTGTTTTTGGTGCTTTTCCAATAGCCACAAGATTTACAGCCTCAGCCATTGCTTTTATCCCTTCAGGATAGAGAAAATTATTGTATAAACTGTCTAATGTGTCATCTGCTTTAACTGAACACGACTTTTGTAATAAAATTGGTCCGGTGTCCAATCCATCATCCGCCCAAAAAATGGAAAATCCCGCTTGTTTATCACCTTCAATTAAAGTCCTGAAAAAATAATAATCAATATTTATTGATATATTTAAGAATTCATTTCAATTTATGGGTACGAGTAGAAATAAGAGATGGAAATTGTTGTTGAGCCAGGTGAAAAACTGGTTCAGTGACAGGAAGTATTCACATGTTATACGTTCACTGTATTACGATGTAAAAACTGACCTTTCTCCAACCATATATGCAGCAATCTCACACGGAGATATTCCGTGTGTTTATTACTTGGCAATAGACTTTCAAGTCTAACTAGTTGTATTGTTGCATTTGGAAATTCGGCATAAAAAATTATAATTATTTACATATATATATATATACAGATAAATATATTTAATATCCATTTACCAACTTATTGAACTTGCTCCACGATGACGCGGCAATAGTGATGGATGATATGCGATGCTTTGATATTTTGGATAATTAATAACTTCCATGGGGATAAATTGACTACAAAATGGAAGAACATTTAGGTCAACATCGATGCTTTTGTAGAGATTCAAAATTTCGGGCAGTGGTACACCTTTATTGCGCCATGCTTTAATTTTAAAAACTGGCGTATTGTCAGCTTTAGCTGTAATTGCTACGCGAAGATATTGAAAAAATAAAAACATAAATGATTAAAATTGATTTATATTAAATGAAGCGTAATTGGTATGCAGTAAATGAATAAATTTTCTGCATACCCAATGGATCCTCCCGATTGGCTTTATCAGGAATAGTAAAGACCCCAGTGACCTGATGACCATCTTGCTTCAATAATTTATAGACCTCAGCTGCAAAGTTGCTCTGGCCAATAATTGCTAACTTTAATTTTGCCATTGCCGTCTGAATGTCATAATGAAAAATCAATGAGATAATAATGATAAATATAAGGCAATACAAAGCTGTTGTAGAGCTTTTTTTTTTCATTCTTGTACAATTGGTTTATATTATAAACATGCAGAGTCATTTGACTTGAAATTATATTGAAAGATAGTGGGAATAAAGAATGCGTATAACGGCGTTATCTCTTACGTGACGTTAAAGTTATATGACGGAAATATATATGTGTTGATTATTTTTATATTTACAAAGCGTTGAGGTTGATGAATTGTCGTGTGTGGGATTCGAGCGATATTGCCATTAAATTAATTGAAATATTGAATCAAATGCGTAATTGATCAATAAAAAAACATAAATTACAAACTGTATACGTACCTCTAATTAAAATTAAAATTTGTTCACTACAAAAATTGTGTACAGTGTGTCAATTGTGCTGTAAATAAAATTACTACCATCAAAACAGTGCACGTACATGCGCTCCAAGTAAGTTAGAATATGTCTACTAATAATATTTACATGAATTAGTGATAGTCAATATAACTAGTACCAACTAGTATCAAATTACTCCATATAACTAGTAGCAACTATATATTATTTATGAAATGAATTAGATTAATAACTTACCGTATAGACGGAAAATGTGCGTTTTGATTGTTTAATTAACTGATTTTTCGCGATCATTTGATGAGAAAATGTCAAATAATATTGCAATGAAATGTGTTGATATGAAATAGCGTTGGTTATTCTACAGGCTCCTGTTTGTGACTGTTCAATGTTAGAGAATATATATATTTGCTTGAGCTGCTGTACGCTATCGATCCGTCTTTCGTTCGAATTGAAAGTTTACTGAACTGCAGGAGTGGGAGCTACAGTTTATATAAGATGCAGGCTATCACAAAATCGTAGGGTCAAGACCTTTACAGCTGCCCTGCCCTGCCCTTTCTAGTTCATTGTGTCAACAAGATGTAATGTTTCCCGTTAAATATATATGATATTGTATATTATATCAATTATACTCATGTTGAAGTATTAGAGATAGCATACTTTGTTCACACTAATAAATTCATTTATTACATTCTAATACCTATACCTCTTTCATTTCTTTTAATTTTTTATATAGCATTAAATTGCCTACATAATTTTGAGTAATACAATTGAATTATTTTTTGACTTGTCTCTATATTCCTTGATGAATTATTCCCTGATGAAATGCATGATAAAATTAATTTTAAATGTTATAAAATGTCATTTTTGGTTGATAGTTATTCAACAAGTGAAAAGAAAAACAAAACGAATATTTGTATATGTACACACATGTGTTTGGATTATTTTGATTTATTTGTTACTTCCACGTGAAGTCGTGATCTAAGACACTTCATAATAGGAGATAGTGAAAATAACCAATAATAATTAGTTTGAAATTTTATTTACAACAAAATAAGGTCGTAGTTCATTGATAAAAGGTTCATTCCACATTTCTAAACTAGTTTAAATTGGTTTTGAATGATATTCTATGTCAGACAAATAATGACTCAGGAGATTTGGATTTTTTTATTGCGGTGGGATTAACAAATATATCTTCTCTCCATCATGTTTAAATGAATAATACGAGGTATGACGAATGAAATGCAAACACCAGGGACTCCCTGTTAATACATTCGCCATTCATACAGAGAATAGGCAAGAGCATTTATAGAAATTATGTCCATTTCTGTACAGTCATCATTTTCATTGTCAGTGGACAGTGTGGACATGCTTATTGAATATTAATAATGAATTAATTTATATATTTAGGGAAACATTTTTTTTTCATTGTATCACAAGCTTAATTTTTTTTTCTATTAAATTTTCATCTACACGAGCGATAATAAATTTTTTTAATTATATTCTATTTATTCTATTTATCTTGAGTCAATTCATTCA
This sequence comes from Galerucella tenella, assembly GCA_910591685.1. Lineage (NCBI taxonomy): Eukaryota > Metazoa > Arthropoda > Insecta > Coleoptera > Chrysomelidae > Galerucella > Galerucella tenella. Next base: position 49,750 of record CAJUYH010000903.1, on the reverse strand, counting down.
CTCACATTATTATTAGATCGTAGGAGGAAAAATGAAAAAAATTATTTCGAGACATTATATTTATTAAAATATATTTGAAAAGAAATCATCAACTTTCGAAAAATATGAATATAGCAGTGTGTAATGAAATGATGGAATTTTTTATATTGCACATGATAATGGAGTAGACATTTTACACTCTCTCTCTATTTACAGAGACAATCCATATCACACGATAACAATTGTACATAGCAATATAATATCAGGTGAGTGGAAATACAGTACATTGAAATTAAAATTAAAAATTTTTTGTACTTTTACAAAATGAATTCAATTTAAATTTAAAATATCACTAATAATAATCTTTTATACTTATACATAAACAAATAAATTTAGTCCTACTGCATAAATAAATATGTTTATAATAGCTCATCTTATTATTTTATTTTATCAACGTCAAGGTAATAAAACTGGATACATGCACGAATAAGAGCTTTTTGCTCACAGGTCAAAACAGTGTTCTACCATCTCTGGGATTCATGCGCAAAATTTTTACGGATCAATCTCATTGCTTGGATGTAAAGTCTCTATTACTCTGGCGTATCCCTACTATTTCTACATACATTGTCTTGATTGACATTACTTTCACGTCTTAGAAACGCATCAACATCCATATATATATATATATATATTTATATATGAATCCTCATTCAAAGCTTCCCAAACATTTCACTCGATCATTCTTTTTAATATTTTCTCTTTTATTTTTACATTTTTCTTTTACCGTCCAACCGATGGAACTTTTTGCTTCTCACATTGGCAAGGATAAATGCGCATACTCACTCCCGTTTCTTGCTATATCGCCCCCACCATACACGTACTTTAGTATTGCTCTTGGTCTCGCTGGCTTCATAGCTATCGTCCTATACTACCACCTCTCTTTTCTCTCGTACACTCTATAGAGACAACACATATACCTACAGATTAGTATAGCAGCTGGATCCATAACACGTTTGGACGTCGTAGAAGTATAAATCTTGTGCAATTCATATATATATATATATATATATATGTATATAATACAAAAATATAAATTTTAGTTTGGGTATTTGTAGGTAAGTAAAATAATAAGAGAGTTTCAATACAAACAAATTATTTTCCGACTTTCTCATCCAAAAAATATTCATATACGTTCGAGTTCCCACTCATTAAATTAAATTAATACGCAGGTATATTTATTTATTCTTGGCCAGTGGAATTTATTTATTAGCCAATAGTCATTTATTTATTCATTGAAATAAAAACCGGCTTGTTGAATTGGGTTTTATATTTATTTTTACATTTATTCTGTTGTAGAACTTTTCCATCAGCGATGTTTATCGGAATGACGTATGTGTACCCCATTGGTATTCTTCTCTTGGCGAGAATAACGCTGCAAGTAAGTAATTTTTTTATTACATTTCATTTCTTTTTTTTTTTTTTTTTTTTTTTTTACATATATATGTATATTTGTTATGTTCAACTGCGTTCGTATCAACGTATTGTTTGTGATAACGCGATGTTGTTGAAGTGCGCAACATTATAATACAGATGAGATAACAATATCAAACTAAATGTTATGTGTAGTAAAATTTAATCAGGTTCGTTCAACTGGAAAATCATTAGTCTATATACGTATATACATATGTTTACATATATGTATAGATGAATGTAGAATGAGGAGTGAGAGTAATTATTGATCAATCGTAGTACAGGGGAAGGAAGAAGAGTAGCGATTTATATTCAAAGTTTGGGGTAGGTGCGTTACGTTAAGAAAAGTCGATACAGGCGATGTTTCAGTGGGGCACCGACACATATCGTATCTATGTCTCTAATATTATTTTATTGCCGGAGGTTCACATTGTTGTGCGTCAAATAGAATGGATGTTGATGCGTATCATTCTACGAAATAGATTAAATTTTTATATGATTAAATATTGATAAGTAGAAAAGAATAAACCAATTATTATATAACGAATATCATTGTTATTTTTAGGCATCATCGCCAACATCACCATACTATGTGGGTGCAGTGGTGGAATATTTTCCGGTTCACTTCGCTGGCAATGCCACACAGACAACCAATCAAAACGCCAAAAATTACATGAAATTTCTTCAAACAGCAAGTGAAAATGTAAACGAAACATTTCACTTTTATGCATTGTATCATTATTATAATATTAAAATACCATACATTATCAATTTTGTTTTGATTGAAGCGATATTACATTTCAAAGTATTTTATTTATATATATAAAAATGATGTTTTTGCAGGAAGTTGATATAATTGTTTTTCCTGAAGCGGGTTTGGCAGCAGGAATAGCAACATCAAAAAATGACCGCAGTCCTTATTTATCTTCCAGCAGTTATATTCCCGACCCTAAAGACGCAAAAGTACCGTGTCACGATGAATCATCCAATGTTGATGAGGTGAGTGATGATACAAATTAAATTAATAAATATCTTTGTGACATTTTTAAAAATAATATCCATTATAACAGTCGAGTTATCGTGTCATAAGGGGTATTAAATAAATCCAATAATGTTTATATTCAACCGCAAATACACTCACTCATACACAAAGGGTGTGACATAGCACCATAGTTTATTAATACATATTGATAAAATTGTTTTGTTGCTTTTATTTATTATTTTTTTTTTTCCATACTCCATTAGGCCATCAAGAGTATATCTTGTGCTGCGAAGCGGTATGCCACATATGTCGTGGTGAATGTACATGAAAAAGAAAAATGCACGGGTGACAAGTGCCCTAAGGACGGTCATATGCTTTACAATACAAATGTTGCATTCGATCGTAAAGGCGCTGTCATTGGCAGATATAGAAAATGGAATTTATTTGGTGAAGTCGGATTTAACCGAACAGCCAAACCTGAACTCTCATATTTTCATACTGATTTCAATGTTACATTTGGACAATTTATTTGCTTTGATATATTATTTGACGCACCGCCATTGCGTTTGATACGTGAAAAAAAAATCACCGACATTGTATTTTCAACTTATTGGTTCAGTGAATTGCCATATTTAACGTCAAACGAAGTCCAAAGTGGATTTTCATACAACAATGACGTGAATTTCTTGGGGTCAGGTTTAAATTCACCAGCGACTGGAAGCGGTGGTAGTGGCATTTATGCCGGCAAAGACGGTGTTGTTAAACGCATTTGGCCTGAGAAACGAACCAACGCTATAATAATTGCAAATATACCTAAAGTTATTAATGGTGTTCGTACACAACCGATCAATGTAAATGATGCAAAAATAGTTATCTATGGCGCGAACGATGTTCCAACAATTAATGGGTCTGAGCCTGTGCCACAAATGGCACTACGAAACGATAACATGAAACCTTACACTACAGAATTACTAAAACCAAGCAATGGAACGCACAATTTTACTCTGTGCGATCGTGGATTGTGTTGTCATTTTAAAATACATTTGGAGCATCGTGAAGATTTAGTGAAGGATTCAGTGAAGTATTACAGGTATTTATATATATTACAATACAAAGACAAATAATTGTAGTGAAAAAAAATTTTTAATTCATTTTATTTATGTTTTGTGCTTTGTGATTTAGATATCGATTAGCTGCGTTCAATGGCGTGAGATTATTTGGGGTAGGTGGCACCGGTGGTGTCGAGGTATGCAGTATAGTTTCATGTGTCGATGACACACCCACAAGTTGCACCATGAGATTTGATACCAATACAATAATTGTCAATCCAACAACATTTAAATCTATTATTATCAGCGGTGACTACAAAATTTCAAGTAATGTTTCACGTTTTCCATTAAGTTTAAATATGGAAATGAATCAATTAAATACAACTGACTTTACATTCAACACTGATAAAATTAATGCCACTCATGTCAGTATCAAATATACATTGACAAAACCGCGCAAGGATTTGATGACGTTTGCTATTTACGGACGTAACTTCACGGGCGATGGATTGCCACACACAATATCTTCCGCTGCACAATTCACGCCTTTATACTTTTTATTTGTAATGTTGATAACACTAGGTCTCACCTATAAATACCAAATGAGCTCAATGTAAAGCGGTGTTATTAAACGGAGAAGAGAAAATTATATCCGTGACACAAATAGTGTTGCGGATAATATCGCGTGCAATTCCTCATATTGCCGAAATAAAAAAAACTGGTTGTGAATCGTTTCGGATAGTAAAGACAAAAACTACCGATTCACAAATAAAAATAGATTAGGGATTACTGAGCTTACACCATTATCGTCGAAAAAGAAAATTACTCCATTACTGTATTCGCCAAAATATTTCTTCCCGTCCTACAGAAGAGGAATATTAATGAAAAATAAGAAATAAAAACATTTATCATGCCTCATTCTTACGACATTTTGTAGTTGTAATAAAAAAATAACGCAAGTGGCTTTTTTCTCTAAATACCTAAGGTAAACTTAAAAAAAGATTTGATCGGTTCAATCGTCTATTAGACAAATCCACCAAATGCTATATAGTGAATGAAATAGAGTGGCTGCTTTGTTCAATAGAGAGATACGAAAGTGTCAAAGTGTTGAAAAAGAAAAAGAAAATAAAATCACTGAGAAAGAGATGATACGTGACAGTTGTGACTATTGAAACCATTCATTCACTGAATGATTTTCTAAACAAATCTAAACAAGAAGAAAATAATTGAAAACTCGACATTGTTATTCAAAATGTTACATGTTATATATACATAGGTCTTTTATTGTGCTGCTTATTATTGCTATTACGATATATTTCTAGTTTATTCAATACCGAAAAATAAAGCGACAACCAAATAAATAGATTAAAAGATTTACTTTAGAATTCTCATACATAATTCAAAACCCAAAAAGCTAAACACAAATAATAACCGGACCGTGTCTAGGCGCTTCTAGTTCAGTCAAATAAAAAAAAAAGTTATATTATCAAAATATAATAAAAAACCAAAATTCACAACGAAAATAATGGAGAAAAAGAAAATGGTAGCCTGATTTATTGACTATATACAGTGAAATTTAGCAATTAACAAGAAACCTGATGTAAAACTGTTGTATAGATGAGTTTCAATAAAGATGATTAGGGCGAATCAATTGAACATTGTATTTATACACATATTTATTTACTATTTATCTATGCACAAATTAATTGACTAAAAATTAAAATTAAAAAAAAAAGTCCTATATCCTTATTATTAATATCGCGGCACTTTAAATTCTGGTGCGCCATCACCGCTATTTGCTGGCTTCCTCTTATTCATAATATTTTGTATTTTTTGCCATTCACGGTCCAATTCAGCTTTTTCATTCTTCTCTTTATTATATTTACGCGTTCTACGACCATCCGCCATTTTAACTCCATATTGAAATGCTGCTTTGGGTAATGCTTCTTTATTATTCATATATTCACTGTATTCTTCGGGCGTATCAAAGTCCCAACGTCCAATAGGTCCTTTTTTATTTCCCAAATCCATTTTAGTATAATCAACTTCGTCGTCTGAATCATCAATTGCGTCTTGCATCTCATCCAAACCAGGATAACACTCGGCATAGCCTTCAGGTTCAGCTGCAAGTTTATTGAGTAATGCACCTTTCTTAGGTGCCATTGTAGGCACAACACCTTCAACAACTGCTGTCAAAATATTTGGCAATTGTGGTGCATTGGCTTTGTCATTGACAATGGCCGTTGTGTCAATTGGCTTATTGAAATACGGTCCCTTTTTCTTATCCTTAATTGAATTATCTTTCTTCGCTGTACTCGGAACATAATCACCGATGTCACCGTAAATACTGTCATCCTGTGGTGCCCTCGTTGCCACTTCACCGTCAGCAATCTCTTCACCACGAACACGTCCATCCTTATTTTTCTTTCCCTTTTTGCCGTGTCTATTGCCTTGACGTAAATACGATAATATTTGCGCGAGTTTATTTATAACAATGTCATTGGTGGTTAATGTAGGCGTTGAATCAATGGTTGGTACATCTGCTTTACTTCTTATTAATGTTGTTGGTATATCGACTTCCGCATTTTCATCATCCAATTCAATGACATACGCCATACGCCCGGGTGTAAATAATTCATTTCGTTCCACTGTTTTTGATTTCATTATCATTACTGTTTTATGAACATTTCGACCAATTTTTGTTTTAAACTGCATTTCATCGGGTTTTTTTTCCGGTTCCTTTTTCTCTTTAGGTTTCTCTTTTGGTTTTACCAATTTCTCCATTTCTATTTCTTGTTCAGTTTCCTTCGATTCAATTTCACTTCGTACCTAAAATTACAGTTTAATTTTAATTGTAAATATATTAATATAAATATGTATAAAAATTATTTTTCCATCTGAAATCGAAAATAGTTTATGGTGAATTTTACCTTTTGAAGGAGAGCGTAATCTAAACCTTTCACTAAATGAGTGTGCTCCATATCACCACCCAAGTATTTTGATTGTTGAATCATTTGCCGTCGTCTTTCAGCTGCATCCATACCTGATTTTAAATCAGGTGCAACAGCTCTATATGCACTTGCACTGTTCATCGGATCTTCAGCTTGATATTCAACATTTGATCCATCTCTACGTTCACGTGCACGATCTCGATATTTCTCAGCTAATTCAGCCATTTTATCCTCCTCTTGTTTCTTCAATTTGGCATAATAACTCTTTTTTTTACGACGTAATTCAGCACGACTGCCACCACTTATTGATGGTGTTTGTGCTGTTTTTGCGCTAGCATCTCTAGCTGTACCAGGTACTGATGCTGGTGTTGTTGATGGCACTGATGGTCTTGGTGTCATCAATAGTTTACGAAAATCATCGTTGGTTAACCGAACTGACATGCCCATGTCTTCGTCCATTGTGTCTGGCATTTTCAATTATTTTTATTGCTTTAAACTTACTTCAACCAATTATCTACAATATATTATCATTAGTTTTTCAATTATACGAATTAATTACACAAAAATAATGCAAGTAGTCTATTGAGAGATGTAGTTTACCTTATTTAGATGAATGTGACGTTGAGAGGTTAGTTTTTTATTGTGTTAAGTAGATTATGTAGAAAATAGAATTGAACGACATATTCACAAATTTTCATATGTCCGTGACATCATGAATTCAAAATAAATAAGTTATAATCAAAAATATGCTATATAAATACAAAACTCTCGATTAAATATTTAATAAAGTCGAGAGTTTGTATATTTATATATACACCCCAGCCACAGAGACGGCTTCGGGTATGTTCGGTTTTTCTCACATTCCAACAAATATCACCGCCATTGTACCAATGTGAGTATTCTTACGTGCGCGCGATTATTTGAAAAATGACTTACATTATATAGTAAAGCATATTTTGCGTAATTTTTCTGAAGTTGTTTTTATCCATATACCTTTTAATACCAAATCAATTGGTATTTATTGAAATACAATGACGATAGTTTCTATAATGATATTTAAAAATATTTTACTATTTTCTTACGCTGGAATTAATCAATGCGATTGCAAATCTTCCTCCATAATTAGCTGCATTGAACACATGAAAATGGAACTAAAACATGCGGGAAATAGTCAAAGCTTATTTTTCTACTGGAACAACTGTTTCTTACGTTACATATTCATTTATATAAGAGAGCACTAATATAGTTTACTCAAGAAATTGAATTGTTCAATTGTTTAATTGTTTAATATCATGGGTAATATTTTTGGAAGTATTGCTAAGAGTTTCTTTACAGCGTTTCAATAATGCAAATGACATTTTATGACATGTTGTGCATTAACCAAAAAGGAAAAATAACATCTATCAAGTTATAAATATAATAATAAATTTGCCATCTGCGTTTTTATTTATAAATAAATATACGACAGTAATTTATTGTCGTATAGTGAGTCACATATTCAAACATTTCAATATAACATTCACAATATTGAAAATTTATTCAACAGTTTCGTCTCTCTCTTTATTTATTCTGTTTATGATTGCCTTTGCGCAAAAGGCACGTAAAACATTGGAATTCCATATGGACCAATGAGGGATTGTGAGAATAAGAATTTTCATTAAATACTATTGTTCTTTATAAATTTCCAATAAGAAATTATCACTTATTTCTGCATGACTTGTTTCCTCAAGTAAACCAAAGGCCTCAAGAAGAAATGGACGGACGTAGGTAATTCAGACAGTTACATATCTTCATATCCTCACTATATCTCTCCCAAAAACTGATTTCACTCTTTTTCCTCACTGGTGAATTCAACAATCCATAACTAATTGCGCAATCAAATTATCAATAATAAAACTTACATTTAAACATTTTGTTATTTAAGTACACAAGTAATACCAAAACAATAAACTTACAATTAAATATTAATATATTACATTACATATTTACATTTTTTTTTGCTATTTATTAAATACATTTTAAAAGCTAATTCGTAAAATTTTGATCAATCACCCTGTGTCTGTCACGAGATCGTTTCTTTTCTTACAAAGTTTGTTCCACACAATTTCATCCACAAACATATACACACATTTTTGTAAATATATATGTACACATTTCATAGTAATTGAACAATCACTATTATCAATATAATTAAAATTTGCCCTAATATCTGATAAATGTTTTTATTGTCTCTTAAAAAAGGCCAAACATCTTTTTTGAATTGCTTGTACTACGTTTTTTTCGAGCCGGCGCTGTAACATCCGCACTATCACCACCATTACCATTTCCAATTTGTGAACTAACGGGTGTAAGTTTACTCTTAACATGCTCGTCAATAAGCGCCTGCATGTCCATCTGCCATTGCTCCAGCTGCTGACTCAATTCAATTTTTTGCTGTATCGCTTCCATAAGTTGGCTGTTAACTTGCAATACATCTATTCTCGTACGTGCCAATTCCACTTCAGCTCTATTTTTTCGTGCGACCGCTTGATCCCGCACTGAATATGCCTGTGCAATTACTTCATCTCTATTTAATTCTGAGTCCTCGATGTCACCTCTCGCACGATCCCTTTCCTCTCTCACGCCACGTAATTCAGCCTCGCACACGCTCAATTTACTCGTTGTGTCAAGTAATGTTTCACCGCGACGTTTCAACTCGTCTTGTGCTTGTTTATACTGCTGTCTTGTGTGCTCCAACTCTTCAGTCACTCGGTGTAATTCAACAGCGAGTCCTAGCTCACCTGGCGCACCTCTTCCGGACAACGCGAGGTTGTAGACCTCCTCAACGAGCTCACACAATCCACCAGAACAATATTCCTATTTGAAAATTAAAATGAAATATATATATTTGCTTCAACATTCAACTTAATAAATTGATTATTCAAACAGTTCAAATATTAAATGCATATTTTATTCAGTTTATTCACAAGCCACGAGACAATGTACAAATTGCCTCTTGTAATCGAGAGGGTGTAACACGATCTCACGGTTTACTCTATAAAACGAAAAAAAAAAAAAGAAAAGTATAAAAGGATTAACAATGTCACTCACCTCACTGTCACTACCATTGACAATAACAAGCATTGATTCATCACAATCGCTCTGCAGTCCGGAATCATCTTCACCACGACGCAGATGTGTGCTGAGCTCTCGTAGCCGTTTACACGCTCTCACCACTTCCGCCCTGATATCCTCGTGTTCCCCCAATGAACTTCCGCTCACCTCACACTCCATTTCCGCCTGCAACGACCTCGGTGGCTTCTGTATCGATCCAGACCTACCTCTTCTTTCGGCTTCAATCGCCGCCAATGCCGCCGACAACTCGTCTCTGATTCAATAATAAAACAGAAGAAAAAAAAAATGAAAATAAATAAATATTCATTGTTATTCTTTTTTCTCTTATACATCGGCGAATAAATAAAATAAAATAAATACAGTATTATCATGGGGATAAATTAAATTCGTAAATGCAATGTTGAATAATTAAATTATAAAAAGGATTAATCTAGATTTTCAAATAAATTGGATTAGACATGTGAATTTGATTAACTTCAGCAACTCCAAATTCATCGTAATCCTGAATAAATAATTATCACCAGCTATTTATTGCTTTTGAGTGGGAGTCGGAATATTTATTATATATTTAATGATAAGGATATGTATGAATGTTTTGCTAAAAGTACCACTGGGCAAGTCACATTTTATTTGCACGTGTGGGCCCCGCTGTTGCCGCGTGATTTCAGACTTATATGTTTATTATTATGAATGTAAATTTATATAGATATTCCAAATTGAATGATGACGAAATGTCATATATATGTTTATGGTCGTGTGACAAAATTAATTCACACAATATATTATGTGACTGTATATTTATATATATGAATATATAAATAAATAAAATTGCTATTAGTTATTATTTTTTTTTTAACTTTTATAAAGAAATTTTTGCAGACAGGTAATTATTATATTTTTTTTCTTTCAGCTGGATTGAAGTTTCAAAATAAAGTGTGTATAGAGAATATACAAACCTCTCGTGCTCGGCTGCACGCGCCCGGTGTTCCGCTTCATGCCTGAGTCTCTCCAAGGCTGCAGCCCTCTCTTCTGCTTCTTCCAGGGCTGCAACAGCTCTCGCTCTCTCTTCGCGTAACTCCAACGATCGCCTTTCCAACTCAATTCTTTGTGCCGATACAAATTGCACCTAAAAAATTATATTATTATTGAATAAATTATATAAAAATTTTTGCGCTCTTTCCCTTTCGTCATTACATCCATTATTTCATATTTTTTAAATTAAAATAATTAGGGCAATTTAACGGATGGCAAAATAGAAAATTGTATTACCTCATCGCGAAGTATTTCCAAGCTGCTAACGTGATCCTGCAGTGTTGTACTTCTCAGCGCACATTTATCCCTGAGCAATTTCACTTCAATGAGCAATTGTTCCTCTGTTTTTGCTGATTCTCTTAATTGATCAGTTAAACGCGTATTTTGAGCAGTTAATTCAGCAACAAGCGTTGCCTGTTCACGTTCAGCACGTCGTGCACGTTCACTTTGTTCCTCCAATTGGCTACGCAATGCCTCAACGTCCGCCTGATATTCCAACGCACGAGCTTCACTCTCACTCTTTGCTTCTTCCAATCTGCGACGTAATAAGTGCCGTTCCTGTTCGAGACACTGAAACAAAAATGAATAAATAAATAAAATAAACAGATAATCACAATGAAAAAAAAGAAATAATAATAGATTGGTTATATTTATTATTGCATCAGTGGCAAAAACTCGGTCATTTAACTAATGGAAAAATTGTTTATTCTATTTCAAGGTTTGCGGTAGAACATTGAAATTAAAATTTCTTTGTGGGATGACGCCATTGATGCAGTCACGATTGAAAGAGGTTGAGATCGCGAATAGAATTATAATTATCATTGACTGTATTCTTATTTTTATTTATTCATAATCCCATTCATTAAATCATCAAGTGAATCATCATATAAATAAATTTATAACTGGAATACGCGTTGTCTACATATAATCCTACTTCAATAAAGTTAAAGTTTGCGCCTGACCTTAAGCTTCAAAAGTGCCTCATTTTTTTTCTTTTTTTATGCGATTGCCCTCCACTGGAATATTCCACTTATAGATATTGCTATTGTAAGGATTCATATTACATACATATACATTATTTGAAATATCAAGTCAATTGCCCTACACAAACTTATTATCATTAATTATTTTATTGCTATTAAACTCTTTATATATATATATATATATATATTTGTATAAAATGGTCTACAGTTTGAGAAAATCATTCACGCGTAATTAGCACGAAATGAATTGCATTAATACTATACATATATCTTTACGTAAAGTATTAATATAAAAACGATGAAACAAAGCGCGAAGGTCTTGAAAAGTGTGACTTTGAAAGCGAAATTTGATCAACAACTTGGTTGCATTTTTTTTTTCTTTACAAAGACTAGATATAAAAACTAAAAAATAACACAATATATATGAAATAATGAATAAACATTAATTTTTATTCATTAAAGTATAATTAAATGCTGGTGCAGTGAGCACTTCCCTGTCGCGCAAATAAGGCACAAATATTTATGGTATATATTAGAATTCAACAAGTAAAAGTTGAACTCTCAATTGTAATACAATACACGAGTAACATCGACACAGTGTATGATTATAATATAAAAGTAAAAAAGGAAAATTGTAAATATTATATTCTTGGAAATGGATATATGAATAAAAAAAATATAATATATATATATATATATATATATATATATGAGGTGACTTTACATTTATATAAATGTATCCAAAGTTTCCCTGATGTATTTTATTGTTCTATTATTATATTACTATAGTTCATACAGTTCTAACTATACAACATGGGTCTGTATATGAGTAAATATAAAATCCCTTTGTTTTCACCTCCGTCTTGTTGAATACACATATTGCGCAATAATTTTCTACCACCATATAACACACATCTCTCACTTTTATGATGAACAAACTCAATTAAATAAAAATTATTACACAATTGCTCATGTAATTACCTGGTCCCACACACAATAGCAAACAAAAAAGTATTTTCGTTGATACAATAATATATATTCATGCTTTTTTCATTTACATTCCACCGCATAAAACCATTAACACTATTTTATCATTAAAAATTAGGTTGATTATTAACCTGTAAATTATTGAAAGATAATTAAACAATTGGTGGATCATCAGTGCTGGTATAATTACAGTTAATTGCAGGATAATAAACTCAGTGTAATAAATACCATTATGTTGTTGACCCAACTTCTATTTATCATTGTGAACTAATCAATAAAATGGAAATTAACACAATGGTGTGTTTTCAATGACATGGAGGGAGCAAAAGTATTTATATCCTTTTCAATTGTATGAGAGTTATTGCCAGGCCTTTGTTTACATCCTTGACATCGTCGCATTCATTGGTGAATTTATGGCGAATAAAAAAGAGCGAGAATAGGAAAAATATGTGAATAGAAAGGTTTGGAACGTACAAGTCAAGATGTGTCAAACGGAAGTCATGAAACAGCAGAACAAAAAAGAAGACAAATAAATATCTGTTAGTTTATTCAACAAAGTGAGCTTTCACTCGTTCGCTTGCAATTTATTATTCCGTCGATAAAATAACTTGTGGCATTATTCAAAGTTAGTTCGCCATTAACTACAAGTTATCATTTTCAATAAGAGAAATTTATACAGAATTCAACTGGAAAGATGGTCCCAGAAAAAAAAAAAAATTACAATGTGATTAATTTCCTCACTTTTATTTTTTTACAATTGAACAAGTTGAAATAACATTTATATGCATTCTTGGGAATTCTATTATTAATAATAAGTGTCACCGATGATTTCATAAAGGGTATTTAGATAAGATAATATTAAAAATGATAAAATTATCGAAAGTAAATTGAGAATTGATCGTTGATTCAACATAAAAACGAAATTTTTCATTTTATATTATTATTATTATTTTTTTTTTGTTGGTGATAACATAATCATTCATCTAGGCCATCAAAAAAATATTAAAAATCACTATTCAAATTGGGATCTCCAATTAAAAATGATGTTGAAATAAATTAATTATAATTTCACAATGATAAATAAAAAGAAATATGAATTTATATGTAATTCGTTGGAGTATTGTGATGACTACACTGAGCAGTGGATAAATCTGGATAATATTAAACAGCACCAGATGTTTCACCTTCTTCAACTACATATATATACACATACATAATACCATACACATCTGAAGAGTAACATATATATCTGGGTCAACTAATAAACACGCATTAGATATGACTGACATCGTGCACACATATATATCCAACAATAAATTCAATATGAAAGAAGAAGCAAAAATAACAATTTAATAAATAAACATATTACAGTTGTTGAATTGTTACGGAATACTTGCCAACATATTTAGCAACTACCAAACTTTCACGCAATTACCATTGATATATAAAATAAAACTAAAAAACATTAACAATGAATAGAAATGGCAGAAAATTGTTCAGTATCATATTATTACTGTAACATTTATTTTCTCAGTTTGTCGATGAGGTAAAACACGCGATGACTCACAACATATAAAATAAAAATACATAAAATAATATTGAAATTCAATTGAGCATTTGTGATATCAAGGATAAATTAAGAGTTAGAAGTATTAAAAAAAAAAAAAAACTAGATATTTTTTAAATATTCAAATATTCAAACAGAAAAATATAATTTGGATAAGTTAACAATTATTAAATCGAGTGTGTGGGTGCATTTAATAAAATAAAAATTGTGACAGAAAACGGGTTTTAGAGTTTGATCGAATCACATGTATTAAACTATACATGCATACATACATGTGTGTACAAGACGACCTTGGTCTCCCGTGGTTACTCATCGACCAATTGTCGACAGGGAGAATATATAGTTTGTCGATTTTTTTATATAACGCGTGGGGAAAGGTAATATATACATATATATTAAATGTAGACACAACCATTGGTTCTCTTTGTTAATGCGCGTGTGTAACTGTTATCTACACGTCTGACACATAAATCAATTATTTACACAAAATATAATCAATAAAATAATTAGGTGAATTAAAAATGAATTATCGAGCATAAACAGAATATGAAAAAAAAAAATAAATAAATAAATAAATAAATAAAACAGTAAGTAAAAATTTATTCTACAGGGCAATTCCGTCAATTCATTAATGGCAAAACTAAATGAATTTCATGGCAACTCTCAATATAGCTTAGTATATATGTATTATATCAGGCCTTGTCCGTATGTATTATATCGCTCGCATGAAACGGTCATTGCTTTTCTCAATAGAAAGTAAAATGACGCCTAATCCGAACAGACTACATGCCGCTAATATCGTAAGCGCGAGTACAACATTTATAATATATAGTTAGCATATGTATAATAGTAGCTATTTCTTCCTTTTTTTTTTTTTTTTTTTTATTTCACTTATCATTCCAATGAGCCGCATGATATAAATAATATAATATAAATTAGACTACGATGAAATATAAACGATTGTCGATTTCACAGAAAGCAAAAGTTGTTTTGCATTAATAATAATAAATGAATTATTTCACTGAAAGTATAATGTCATTTCGACAAAAATATTTCAATGAGAGAAGGTTGTTTTACAACACTCTCTGATTAATAAATCTATTTACCATTAATTTCAATAAAATATAAACATTCATAAACAATTAGTTAATATTGATGGAGTGATGGTGTAACAATTTTTTATTTTGTTTACGTAAATTCAGAATTAAGCTGATAATAAAATTGATGATAATTAAGCGAAAAATATGTCGAGGGAGTTGCAAAATGTACATTTCTAGTGTAGAAATTGCTATAACCACAATTTAAGTAAGCTTATATATATATATATATATTTTGGTATAAATGTATTCTACCGTAGCACCCCAAGTTAATTCACTTTCCCTGTAAGAGTTATTGGATGAAGAAAGATATAAATAACAAAACTAACGTCAATGAGCAACATAAAAGAGGAAGATAGAACGAGACCATAATAATAGCGCAATAACTAAATGCAATGGCCCATGTCCAAAGCAAACTCTCTGACGACCATCTTAATCAGGCAGTTATACCACCAACAACTCTGTAGATGAAGTATTGAAATAGTTTGTGAACACTAACAATAAACAAATGGAAATAAAATTATTTATAACTTTTTTTTCATTGCACCAGTGATGATAGTGGTATTATAATTGATATTAATTAACGACAAACGTACTTTTGTATTTATGTCCATTA
This sequence comes from Galerucella tenella, assembly GCA_910591685.1. Classification (NCBI taxonomy): domain Eukaryota; kingdom Metazoa; phylum Arthropoda; class Insecta; order Coleoptera; family Chrysomelidae; genus Galerucella; species Galerucella tenella. The sequence continues at coordinate 33,923 of CAJUYH010000903.1, read as the reverse complement.
TGTATTGTTAATTTTTTGATAGAAACAAAAATTGTCATAAAATACGAATTGACATTGATAACATGGCTTTAATTTCAATTTTTAATTATTATATATAAATTAAATAAATATATATTTATAGATAAAAACCGATTGTTTGCAGTTGGTTATTTCTTTTAATATTTTAATTTACAAGGTCGTATTACCTCTCATGCAATCATCCTATGGGTTTCACCACTATATATTAATATTGTATACATATATAAGTATCATGCGAAAATATGCATCTTTCTTTCACACCATCGACATTATGTGTGTATAGGTTGCCTTGAAAAAAAAATTTTCAATGTTAATAGTCACATATGTACACTCATTTCCTGACATTGTACACTGCAATGTGAATTATTACTTATAATTAGTGCATTAACTCAACTTCATCCCACCAAGTTCATCAGTTATTTTTAATAGATATTTAAAATTAATTGCAACCAATATTTTAAATTAAATTTTATATATATATATATATATTTTTATTACAATGAATAGCGTATGGTTTTTTAATTATTGTTTGTATGTCTCCGACTCCAATTACATACTGCAATTCGATATTATCAACACCGATATGAACAAAAAATTGAATTATACATACACATTTGCATGAATATTTTGAGATATTAATAGTTAATTAACAATATTATTTAATTTATGTTCGGTGTAATTTAGTTTTCTTAATAATTAACTGTTGTGAACTATATACATAACGGTTTCCTCAAACTATTGTGCCATTTTTCATATTGTTTTTTCGCATTTTTTTTTTTTTTTCGAGACGTTTTCGCAACCCAACACCGTAAGATGTTTCATGATATTTTTCACAGTAGATCAAAGATAAAGGATGACGGCAGGAGAGAAGAACAGAGTAAAGATAATGCAATAATTATCTAACGATCACGAGCAGTAACGGACCTGTAGAGAAAATCCCAGCAGATTTACGACTTAATCGGGGTACACTCATTAGTGTTGCGCGCAATTTTGTCAAGACTCCACTCCGTGTTGTTATACTCGCTCGAGTGAAACGCGAAAATATTGTTTTAGTTCCTTTTTTTTAAATAACGTGTGAATAAAACAAAAAGAAACAAATTGCGAACGGAAGTGAATAATAGTTGGGCATTAATTCACAGTCCAATGATAACATTGAATATCTAATAGTGTTAAATAATTATTTGTACGTTTATTTACAATATTTATAGTGTCACATTGACGGTATTGATGATGAAAATGATGTAACAGCCTTTATTTATTTATGTTTCTGCACTGCTAGAACGACTTTACGTGAAATGTTTCGTTGAATTGTATTTAGTTTATCACGATTTTCGATGAAACTGTGGATAAAAATACATTTACCATAAAGACATTTGACATCTTTTACATTTTTCACATTTTTCTTTCAAAGGGTAGTACTATTTGTACATAAATAAACCTAATTGTTGAATTGTATTCGTTACTATCACGGAGATTTGTTCCGGTTTAACAATATCTTGTGAATGTATCATTAAAAATATTCGCTTCACAAATTATATTCTGCAAAAAACTATTATGCAATTTATTTAAATTATTTATAAACATATTTGGAAAAGTATTGTACAACAATTTTTTACGTTAATATATCTACATCATGAAGAAGGAAATGAATTTTTAAATAGATATATCCAAATAGGAAAAACTTTCATAAAATGTATAACGCAAATGGCATTAAAATTAACTCCATGATATTAATTAAACATACGGATCCAATGCAATCGTTGTCATTGCGCGATTGTTAAGTACTTTTAACATATAGGTACGAGAGAAGCTTGCGTATTTTATCATTTATTAAGTATTTAAAGCGATAAATTACAATGATTTTCTCAATATAAATAATTGTTGAATAATTAGCAAAATTAAAATTATTATTGAGTTTATCATTGTTTAAGAATCTGTAATTCATGTAATTAGTTTCAGGGTAATTGAAGAATAAAATAGGTTAACAGGGTATAATATAATAGAATAATATATATATACATGTTTATGCACAATCTGATGCACAATTGTTTGAATTAATTAATTGTGAGAAGATGAAGAAGAAGATTTCAATTGTCACCGTATAATAAACTCGAGTATTATCTCAATACAAATTACGGTGGGATTTTCTACAAACGAGGTTGTATAAATCCATATATATACATAGTCATCTACGTAAATTTTACTCAATTCAATTGAGTAACTTAAACATTTCATAAATAAAATTGTTTTCAACTTTAACACAAACAATATCTCTATCAATGCAATTATTAAATATACAAATGATTCTTGCGCTAATCCTCCCTTTGGGTCATCAACAAATATAATTATTGCAGTGATAATTTTTAATAACAGTTTTTTTTTTCACTATAAATTAATTTCTCGGACAATATTATAAAACAAAAAATATGTATAAATGGTATAGTATGCAGCTATGGCGAATCAAATAGTATACAATTAAATTTTTACTTCAAATATAATTAATATATCAAGTCAGATTCATTCTGTATTATCAAATTGCCGTTATATTGTTCCAAAAATAATTAGCCGGAATATATATATAAATAAATGTTGTTTTTGCGTACATGGAATGTACTAATTGTTGGCGGAGCAAAGAAACAAATAAACAAAAATAAGTAGTATTCCACGATATATCCTTTCGTGTTCCGTTCTCCTTCCCATCTTTCATACATTTTTTTTGTCTCCATCCCATGTTCAATAGCCTCATAGCCCGGATACGCATATAACATACATCCTTACATACTCACATAAGCAGACACATTTCTTCCCTGTACATTTTTATTGCAACTCGGTACTCTTCACATGAATTACCCGATTCCGTTTGCGCCATTTCTCTTCACATGAATTACCATATGGGTTAGCACATTAATGATTGATACAAAAAAAAATTTTTTTTAAATAATAATAATACAAAAATAAACTTGTAAACCGGAAGAACAAAAAATATCCGAAATATCAAATAAAAAAATGCAATTCACAAACATACTCTTCATAATAATACATCTTGCTATTCATGTAAATATGTAAATATACAACACCTAATAATTTTCGTTTCATTCAAATTTCGCTTTCTCATATTTTTTTTTTCGCCCAATTCTTTGCCAAGACTTTCTCCCCTATTCTTCTTTAAAACTTTTGACTGACAGTTATAAATAAAAATTCGTGCAAATAAATTTAATCTCACATCTGTTGAATGAAACAAAAAAAAAAAGAAAGAAAAGAAGTTAAAATACCGAATAATAAATATTAAATTTACCGATTAAATCAAATATGCATTCGCATACATTGAGGACTTCACACCGGATATTCCAGAGTGTGCATGTCGTTCAATATTTAACTTGCGATCTACTTTATATAAATGTGTCTTGATATTCGTGCATTCGCCTCGTTTCATGTTTCACAATAATTTAACAATTTTTTGCTATCGAACAACAAAAGAAACAAAGGACTTGTCTCCTTCAATATATATATATATATATATATATAAAATATGACCATTAATAAATGATCAGAGCAATTTAGTAGTTGCTCACAAACAAGATGAACGCGCAAAAGCCAATAATGATCTCTTTACACTGACTTGGCTTCGACCGGGTACGAAAAGCTTAAAAATTATATACCACTGCTGTCATGAATGCTGACACACGAATTAAGTGCTACAATTCCATGTATTGATTTGATGTAGGTGCTGCATGTTTTAACCGCAAAATCATATTGCTCACACTCACATGGTGTCTATATATTAAATCCGCCTGCACCCGCATATCCTCTCTATAAACGTTAATGTATTTCCCCACACATATCATCCATATCAATAAATAAATAAATTGAATGGTTGATTTACAAGTGAACCCGCTGCGTATATTTATTTCCTCATAGCGGTAAAAAATATTATTTTCCTATTCACTTAAAAAAAAGTGAAAAATTATTTCTATTTGTAAAGGAAAAAATTGGGAATGTCGGTGAAATAAGCAAAAAATGTAATATGAGTTTGCTCCTCATTAATTACATTACATCAATTGACATTTGTATATATATATATATATATATATAATGGTATAATATTGTATAGTTTTGGTAGATCATCATGTATTCATATGGGGGAATGGTCCTATAAGCATTATGGTTAAACATAGAGAGGTCAAAAACAAGTTGAACGGTACAGTGCATGGCGAAAGGCAGGCAGAGCGTGCTACCGGCCATTGTCTCTCTCTTTATATATATATATATATATATTTATATTTATACATCAAGTCATGTTACGTTTTGCAGTAAAGTTGCCGTGTTGCCTTATTTCCACGCTTTCGTGGCTTTCTGAATGCCACCCTCCACGCTCCCGAATCTTATTACAAACAATAAATGCATATACTAACATATAGCATTAGGCGTTTCAATTTCAAATTCGATACATCATTTACATAATCTATCGAATTTCTCCTAATGTCAATGAGAAATAATATGAAAATTAAAAATAAAATTTCTTCAATTGCTAATGGCAAAATAAAAAAAATAATCAAATAGTACTCAATATAATTTATCAGCAATATTGTTTTATCAGTGAAAATTGACCAATATATAACAATTAACAGAGTTATTCTTTCATAAATATCTCGATAAATAAAACAATTTGACATGGGTGACGCACGAAAAATAATTTACGCTATACATTAATTGTTAGTTGCTTATAAATCTATCATAACATCGAACCATCCATCTTATCGTTAATATTTTCACACTCTTATCGTTATTTCGCGTGTTACCTTCAATGTCAACGGCACTGCGTATCTTTATAAAACCTGTGTCGACTCCCTCACCATATTATATATCTATATAACAATATTTTTTAACGCTGTCGAATATATTCTTTAAACACATCAAGGACATATAGATTGGGAACTTGTAAGTTCTCCACCTGGCATTAAACTTATATACATGTACATACACATTTTAAATATATATGTAAATTCTTCCTTCCACATGATAGAATAAATAAAGAGAAAAAAATATATTATAGAGTAATAATATAAATGACTGAATATTGTTGGTGCTCACCTCAAGTTTACTTGCATACTCTTCAGTAATTGTCTCGCTACGACGCGTAAGCTCTTGATTTCGTTCAAGCAATGCTTTACCAAGTTCAGCAGCAAGCACAAGATCTCTTTCACGTTGTTTCAATAATTCATGTGGATCACCACCGCCACCACTATCATCATCGCAATCCAATGAACTTCGTCGTGTTTGTAAATCAGATATCATATCCTCAAGAGCATATGGCTCTGACTGACCACCGTCTTTTCTTGGCAGCATCTCTCGTCGTCTATTACTCCGTACTTTATTCTTTGTTCACTTGCTTATATGTGTATATACAATATACCCACATATGTATATAGACCAAGGTGAGGTACGTGTTGATTTTTATTATTGCTTCTCTAATACAAACAAATGTATACACGTGCAGCTAGTATGCACTTCAGTATCACTGATGATGCTATTGATTTATTAATTCAACGTCAATAGATTTTCATGACGTCGATATATGACGTACAAACGACGTCGATTATTTATATTGCTAATCAGTTTGCAATTTTTATAGATCACATAAACGCAATCCACTGTCGACATTTTATTTCACTTTACATAAAGCCAAAATTAATTAATTAATTAATTCACTGGAATATTATGAGTTATTCGTGAAAATATGGAGAACAATAATATATTTTATTTTTATCATTCTTCCAATCATCATTTTCATCTTTATTCGTATAAAAAAATGATAAATAATTCCATCAATGTTCCAATTTCTCTAACCTACAAAATCTTGAATTTAAATCAACATTTATATTTATATATAGGAGAGGGAATGAAGATGAAACGACACGGGTTGATGATTTCATGCCGTGTTTGGTAGCGACGGCGCAGTGAGCAAGAAGTATTCAGAAAAATTGTAACGTGTATACAATTGTACATATATTTATATTTGTACCATATATGTCGCTGTGATTGGTGATATATAGGGATGAAGGTTAAATAATTATTAACAATAGCAAAACTGGTCGTTCATTGTATAAATTATTGGACACATGCGTCGATGTCACTGTTGGCATTGACATTGCACTCATCCTTAAATTGTCTTGTATAAACATTTATATGTTTTTTACGCATTTGCAAAAGAGCATTTGCTTTTCCGACACGACAATCTTTTTCACTTATGCGTCACATCAGCATATACACACATACACATATACTATTCATTTTTTTCTTTTTATATTATTCGTTATGCTCGTGACGTACTCGCGTATTTTGATCAATAATCGTTGTCGCAGTCAAATATAAATGTGTACCTCTGTTTATTATTCCATTTGATGTATATACTACTGTCGGTTGTTTGTGTATGTATACGTATTTGTTTTTTCACCTTTTTCTTCTTCTTCTTCTTCTTCTCCGTCTTTCGTTTCTGTTTTCTCTTCGATGCTTCTCGATTCAGTGAGCAATGAGGCGAACTGATGGCGCAACAAAACTCTTTTCAAATTGTCAGAGGCAAACGCAATAACTCACGCGATCATTCATTTTGATGGTGGTTCCGTTGTCATGAAAAAACCAATTCCATTGTTTCATCTTTCTCTATAATATTCCAAGTTGTTATGTTGTGTTTCCAATACACCTGGCAATATTACACCACCACTGTCGAAACAATATCTCTCATATTCACACAAACAAATACAACAATATATGTATATTGTATGGACAAAATATTATTTATTTGTCTGATGCGACAAAAAAAAATAAAATTAATTTCATTGCACACCGTTGTTTTCTCCTCTATATTAGTCACCTGTTGTTTTTTTTTATACCGGAATTTCAAAATTATTTTCACGTTTTAATATCATCACGTTGATAATGACAAATTAATCGTTGACACATTACACGTGAAGATAAATTAATTGCTATGTGGTGCTGTTGTTGTTCACTCTCGCACGTCTTTTTCACAACTGACAACAACGACCAAGACTCCATAGCATTCTTTCTCTCTTTCTCCTTCTATCCCTTCTCCTTTCACGCTTGTCTCTTTCACCTCACACTGTGTGCTCTCTCCCCGCCATCATCAGGTATAATTCACTGTGTGACTCATACTCGCGAGTGAAAAATAAATATTACGGAATCGTGTGCGGCCTTCCTCCTCCCCCCGCCGCCGCAAATCATCCAGACACAATACAAACACTCGTCTTCGCAGGTAGATGATGAACACTCGACAATTGGATCTACAATAAAATCAATTTTTTATTCCACTCTTCATCCTCTATTATATATATTTGTCATAAATTTATTTATTTATTTAATTTGCTTCTTCCAACCTTTTCTTCGCCACGCTCCAACGTTTTATAGTACTGTTATTTTTTTGTTATTATGTCTACTCTTGTGCTCTAATTAATTAATGGCTGAAGATGTTTTGTCTTGTGTTTTCAAGTCAACGTACCGGATCCAAAGCCAACTGAGTTGACTTCACGAACGACAAACGGCAAACTCACACGAATGAAATGGCATAGGAGTATTTGTGCCGCGTTTGTCCGTTTGTATATGCTTTACTTGTGTACAGCAAAACCTTACCTGCCTGCACTGGTCTTCCCCAATTCCCACTCTCGCTCCTACACCGTTTCAATATTATTATACGTGAAGACTTTCATCCCCACTATGTAGCCATGGCGGTTGGCTAACAACGGCCATGGAGTGTTCTGACAACACAACAAATTTATATCTATAGATTGTAACTACGACCGCCGTTCTCTCCCACCCACCCAACAACAATTGTTATGCTCTCTCTCTTTTTTTTTTTGTTTCCCTCTCTCTTAAACAGTCTTGCACATTCAACTACAGCCATATTCACTGTATAGACTAGGTGAACTTTGTGCCACCTGACTCGATCACACACTGTGCAACATAACAATTTCCAATAAAAAAAATTCAAATGAATTTCATTTAAAACAAATGAACTTCATATAATTCGTTGATTCAAATATGCGCCTCATTTCACACTATTGAAAATTCAAATTTCAAATCTACACATGTATTTATTATTTATTCTCCCGATATCAATTTCAAATAATTTATTTTTGATTTACTATAATTTATATAGTATTTATTATTAATATTTATTTTTTTACACAATATTAACAATAATATTTGTGTATAATTAACCTATAATTTTGTAATTACATATGCATATATACAATGGAGAGTTTGAATTAATTTTGTTTTAATTGTACTCACGGCGCCATCTAGATAATGGCGGGAAAGAGTTTATAAATACGTTTGAATTATCATATATAAACATGCATGTACACAAGTAGGTATACGTAAGTATTTTGTTGTATTATTGTGTGTATATTATCGTCATAGAACCGCCAATTGTGTTTTGGTTGTGGGTCCTTGGCAACCGGAAGAATATGTTATATACATATATATATATATATATGCGTACACATACGCAGGGATATGGTACACCAGCTGTGTTTTCACGAAACGTGTGGGATACATACGATCCTAGCAGATGTCTCATAATTTTGAAGTAAAAATCGAAATTCTCCTCCTCAATGTCATTTGAAGTTGCATCTGGTGCGATTATGACCATGAAAATTCAACGAGTGTCTCATGTTGTTTCACAATGAGGAAGTATTTTCCTTTTTTTTTTTTTTTAATGTCTTCCGTGTATATTCGACACGTCCATTACATCGTTATTGCAATAACATCGGTAAATAATATCCTGTACACTCGATTTCTCTGCACTATTTTCCTATTAACACACTGTAATATACGATAGTTAATATAATTTGATGGGAATTTATTGAACAAGAAGACACAAATATAAAAAAAAAAAGATGGCGTATAGACAACAACCAATTCAAGATGAATTGGAAATGGAAACAATGGCTGAAGCCGAATTGTCGCGTTTAAAGCGGCAATATCGAATAATGGAGAATGATCGCGTTGCATATTCAGAGAAAGCACGATTGCAATTGCGCAATCAGCAAAATATGATTGAACGACTTGAATATGAAAAGGCTGAGCTGGTATTAGCAATAAAAACATCAAAATCAAAATCAAATTCGCGAAAAGATATGGCAATGGATGAAACATTAAAGTGTTTACTTGATAAACGCACGAAATATATTGAAATGATTAAAAATGAACGGCAACAAATTGATGAATTGCAGGAGCAAATAATTAAAGTATCAAAGGAAGTAACGAGTTTAAAAATGAAAATACGAACGGATTCACAATCAAGAGATATCACTGATAAACACAATCGTATGATTGGCATTTTGGAAAATCGTTTGGATGTTGCTACAAAACGATTTAATGTTGTGGTAGGTGAAAATGCAAAATTACGTTTGAAAATTGATAGTTTACTTAAGGAACGTTCGCAATTTAATATTCTTTGGGCCAAAATGATTGGACAATTGAATACTGGGAAATCAGTTATTAATGATCTTATCGAGCATGCAACGATTACATTTAATCAGCGTGACGAGGAGCTCAATAAAATTCATGCATTGAGAGAGAGGTACATAAATATAGAGATACACATTATTTGTATTGAATAATTCATTAATTTTTTTTGCTTTGTTGCAGAGGAACACGAGATTTAAAGGCGCATACATCGGAAATGTGTGAATTGCAGCGCACTCTTGATAATGAATTGAAATTGCAAGAATTTCTTGGTATCAAAGGGCAATATCGTGAAACAGCAGATCTTAATGCAAAAAAAGAGGCAGATCTTCACGCTAAACGCGAAGAAATGCAAAATAAAATTGCCAATTATACGGAAATTTTGAATCTTATAAAGGAATTTACCGGTATGTATTTTTAAAATGTTAATAAAAATGATCGCTCAATTTTTAATTATTCATTTTATTGTATCTATTGGTTTTTTAAGGAGAGGAAAATATTGATAAGCTCACAGTTCATTTTCTCAAACAAGAGGAGGAGAATTTTGCACTCTTCAATTATGTTAATGAGCTTAATGATGAGTTGGAGGGATTGCATATTCGTGTTGCGCAATTGCGAGATGCAATTGATGAAGCGCGTGCATTAAATGTTCATCGGGGCAATCAACAAATGGAGACACTTGAAAAACTCGCGATACAATTGCAAGAAGAAACGAATAAAGCTGTAATTGCTGAAGAGAGTCTAGTCGAGGTTGCTGAATTATTTATTTGTTATTCATTGTCTTATTTCAATAAAAAAAAATTTTCATTCTGTTTTTTTATTTTATTATTGAATTTTCAGTGCAATCAAATGATTGATAAATTGCTTCAAGGTATAAGCACACTCTTCCATTCAATTGAATGTGACAATTCATCAATATTGGATTTACTTGGTGACAATACAGATGTTACAATGAACAATGTCATGCTTTATTTGGGATTGATTGAAAAAAGAATAACTGAAATGTTTAACAAAATTCACTGGAATGATATAACTGCCAATATGGATATTGTGCGACTTGATGAGGAGAAAAAGCCCAAATTAAAAATTCCGGAGTTATCAGAAATTGCACCAACCCAACCCTGTGTCCTGTAACTATCCAAAATCATCAACTCAATAATCCTATTAATTATTCCACTTTATTCCATTGGAAAAAGAATATCCATAATGAAACAAATTTCCTTTTCATTTTCATTATCAATTGCAGATGTGTAGAGAAAGAAGTACTTCAGTCGGTGACCGATGGTTTAGACGTGCCATTATCTTCGCGCGATACTATTAAACAACAGCTTCTTCAAACTCATGCAATGGATGATTTTTCAGAGATTTTACACAACGTTTCTGGTTGTCATTTACCAGCTGCACGAAAAATTATACATAAACGTTATCAATAATTTGTATTTAGATTGATAAACAAATTATTTGTAAAAATGTTTCTCACGTATAGAAAATGAAATTTTACAACAATCAACAATAATATGAATAAATAGATGAATCGAATAGTTTTGTGAGGTTAGGTTGGGTATATTATTGTCGTTTAATAATTCGTTCCTGTTGCATTGCTTGTTTTTTCGAAATTTTAACAATACGCTTGAGTTCAGTGATTGTTCTTTTAATATGAACTAATTGATTTTCAATATCATCTTTCGATATTTCAATTGGTATTTCCTTTCGTTTACATATTTGTTGATACATATTCCAGCATGACGATTTTATTTGTGTCAATTCTAAATTTTTATCTGCTGCGGTTGTTTTTATTCGTGATACAACATTTTCCCATTTTATAGCCTCAGCTTTTGTGCGATCATATCGGCTTTGAAGTGACGCCAATTCATTGTTTAATGTCATTAATTTGTGTTCTCGCGCTTCGATCATACGTTGCTGAATAAATGAATGGAAAATTGCTAAGCTGTTATTTTAATTCATAATTAATTACTATTATCATTATTATTACCATATTAGTTCCAATTTGTTCTAATTTTTGAAGACTTTCATTTTGATGATTGGCTAATGTTATTCTTGTTTCCATTAAACTCTCATATCGATTGAATATTTCATGGATTGATTGAAATTCATCCGATTCACTTACCACCAATTCCAAATAATTTTGTACCTTTTTATAATCATTCACGTATTTTTTCATTTTATCACGGACATTTATTGTGAATTTCAATTTTGATTCCAAACTCTCAATCTGCAATAGCCAAACAGAAAAAGAAATAAATAATATTCAGCATTCATTTTTGATTGTTTTTAATTGTTTGAATAAGGATTTTTTTTCTGTTGAAATTGAAAATTCAGATACCTCTTCTGTATATTTTATTTGGCGTTCCTTTTGTTCAGTTATTTTTTGTTCAGCTCGTTCACGTTTTTCACGATTTTCCTTGACAAATTTGTCAAACTTCATGAATGATTCGCGAAGTAATATTTGTTTACGTCTCATTTCCGTCCATTGTTGATCCATATAGTTGCGGTTTTTATCATGCTCAGCACGCTTTGCTGCAAGCTCATCTTGGGCTTGCAACAAATCCCTACGTGCTTTGAGCAATTGTGTCTGCGGACCAGTTCGCGCAACATCCCATTCCGGATATTTTCTATCAAATAAATATTCACAAAATTTATTATTCAATTTAAAAAATGGATAAGTATATCAATATCAATTAGATCATTACTTGACATTGCGTTCCGCTGCTCTGGAGTGAAAATATTCTGTAATTGCTTTTTGAGTATCATCAGTAATGGCTGCTCTTTGCACCAAATTTTTGCGGTTTTTGTGCATTGATGTCGTCATTTTTCCTACAATGAACTTGAAAATAATTGGACACAAGTCAAAGTATCTGTGATAAATTTAACAAAAAAAAACTTAACTCATTAACAAAATAATTCCGATGACTTTTTAACATGTAAATATACCTACAAACTTACACTTCTATCGATCAAACATTTTTGAATACTTGGCGCCATGTGTATATGTAAGTTGGTGTTGCAAATACGCTAAATGTCTCTAGATAATTGCGACAGTGAAATTGTGAATTCTAGGTTGGCTACAATTCTTCCACCACAATATGGCGACAACGCTTGTCCGTGTTTTGGGTGCGAGCAAATAATCACCCTATATTTCTTCGTCGTTTTATGGTTTTCTGACGTGACATGTAATTATTATATGAAAGATAAGTTTTGTTTTATATTGCAAACCTTTTTCCGTTTAAAAAGTGTAAATTTAACGAGCGTGTAACGAAATAAAGGTGATACGTGATCGGACGGTGTGTTCGCAATGGCCGATGACACCACTTCACTGCCCAGGCGGCGTCAATTGGTAAACAAATGGCTGGAAAAAAATAAAAGCCGACAATGAATTGAGTCTATTGTTACATTTAAAATATAAAATTAATATTAAAAATTCATATTAATAATTGAAGTGAATGAATTTATTGTAGAGGGAACGCACAAGAAAACTTTATACAGATGATTTCACATATGGCGATGAAGAAATTGAGGGCAAAAGAACATTTCAATTAGATGAAAAAATTGAATGTGAACGATATGACCTGAAACATTTTTCGGGACTGTTTAGGGAAATGACTGGAGTTGAATTAAATTTAATTTATCTTCAAAAGCATGGCCTAAGCATTCCTTTACTATTCAGAGACAGCAGTGGACTTGGCATTAGAGTTCCAAGCTCCAATTTTACAGTCAATGATGTTAGAACATGTGTTGGTAAATGTTTTCCAGTCAAACATTTCATTCGATTCAATTGATTTGCATGTGTTTGATATGATATTAATGATTTGTCATTTTATTCAGGATCAAAACGAGTATTGGAAGTGATGGACGTTGATACACAAAAAAATGAAGAAATGACTATGAAAGATTGGCAAAAATATTACGAGGAACCGGAAAAAGAAAGATTGCTCAATGTAATATCATTGGAATTTAGTCATACAAAATTGGAAAATTATGTACAATCACCGACAATAGTACGGCAAATAGATTGGGTGGATACAGTATGGCCGCGACATTTAATTGAAGCCCAAACAGAATCGACAAATATATTAGGTGATATGATGTATCCAAAAGTTAAATTGTATTGTTTAATGTCAGTGAAGGGCTGTTATACCGATTATCATGTTGATTTTGGTGGCACAAGTGTTTGGTATCACATATTGAGAGGACGAAAAATATTTTGGTTAATTCCACCGACGGAAAAAAATTTAGCATTGTATCAAGAATGGGTTTTAAGTGGCAAACAATCTGATGTATTTTTTGGTGATATGGTCGACCGTTGCGGACGAATTTGTCTCAATGCCGGTATGACATTGTTCATACCAACTGGTTGGATTCATGCCGTTTACACGCCCGATGATTCATTGGTGTTTGGTGGAAATTTTTTGCACAGTTTTGGCATTGAAAAACAGTTGAAAGTCGCACAAGTCGAGGAACACACAAAAGTACCGCAAAAATTTCGCTATCCATTTTTCACTGAGATGCTGTGGTACGTATTGGAACGCTATGTCCATGTGCTATTGGGCCGCAGCCACTTGGACATCAGTGAGAGTCAACGTCAACACGCTGTTACATCGCCGCAAACACACCAGCATTTAACGCCATTTGAATTGCATGGATTGAAGTCAATTGTTATGTATTTACATTCGTTGCCATCGACCAAAAAAAATGTTCCTGAATTAATACGCGATCCAGTGGCATTGATACACGATGTGCGTGGTCTTGTTGAACAACACCGACATGACAATCCAGACGCAGCTGTTACTGGACGACCCATTTTACCTGCACCACCGCCACTCACAATTGCAGAACGTGTAAATATTTTTATTTCCTTTCTCTGTTATTATATAAATCTATAACGATAGTTCTTATTATATCGATAATTATATTTAATTTATCTGTCATCTAGGAACGTCTCAGGTTACCTAAAAAGCATTATCCAAAGATCCCAAAGTCTGAAGTGAAGTCATCAGTACCACGCAGAAGACGTACGAGATGTAAGCGATGTGAGGCATGTACTCGTCAGGATTGCAGCGAGTGTGTTTACTGTCAGGATATGGTGAAATTTGGTGGCAGTGGTAGAGCTAAACAAACGTGCATGACAAGACAGTGTCTGAGACCAATGTTACCTGTCACTGCAGCATGTAAAATTTGTCAGCTTGACGGTTGGGGGCAGCAACCAGCGCCATTAATGGGTATGTGAATAATTTTGTTTTTTTTTTTTCGCAAAGCCAACAGAAATAATATAAATAATTGTCAAAATAAAAATGTTTATAGGTAAACCGATTCCCGGAACACCGTCGAATTTGATGGAATGTTCAATTTGCTTCGATATCGCTCATCCCGAGTGTGTCGACGTGGACGTACAAAAAATGGTGGTGAGCGACGATGTACCAAACAGTTGGGAGTGTCCAGGTTGTCTTCAAAGTGGTCGTAATCTTGACCATCGGCCGCGTCAAACAAAAACCCGAACACGCAAAGTGTCTGTATCAAGTGCTGCATCATCAGCGCCAACAACAGACTCTGAACGTGCAATGACACCGAGTAAACGTCCAAGACCTGAACCAGTTGAGGTACTTATTAACACCTCGATAGCTTTATCATCTCTTCGCTGTTAATAGTTGTGATATCAATGTAATTACAGACATGGAATGATCGTGAGCCAGCTGAAGGCGATCAGCGGACAGCATTGAGGACACAATTGGCGGCGCAATTGATCGGTTCAACAAACAAATCGCTCAAACGGCCGCATGTTGTTGTGCGACCTGTACAACTATCGCTTGTACAACGAACTGATAATAATAATGGTCAGTCTTTAGTATACGATCGAACAGTTTTACTTGGGGTATTTAAATATTTAAGAGCCAAAGACTTGGCAACGGCAGCGATTGTTTGTCGAACATGGGCACGCTACAGTATTGATCCAAGTTTATGGCGACATATGAATTTGTCACGTGCACACTTAACCGCATCACATTTAACAGGTATTGTACGAAGACAACCTGAAAGTTTATGTTTAGATTGGACTAATATTGCAAAGCGACAATTGGCGTGGTTACTCGGTAGATTATCTCAATTACGTAATTTATCATTGCAAGGATGCACATGGTCAGGAGTTTGTGCATTGAGAACATGCACATGTCCACCGCTAGTCACATTGGATCTCAGTTATGTATCAGGTTTAAATGATTCGAGTTTACGTGAATTATTAAGTCCGCCAACGGACTCTCGGCCCGGATTAATTGACAAAACATCGAGATTGAAACATTTAAAAAATTTATTTCTTGCGGGTTGTGATATAACGGATGTTGCATTGCGCTACATTGCCCAGCATTTGCCACATTTGGAACATTTAGATTTATCATCGTGTGGTCGTGTTACTGATGCGGGACTTGCTCAAATAGCAACACCACCCGCCTTGGCCGTCAACAATCTTGTGTCATTGAATTTATCCGAGTGTCGTTTATTAACTGAAAATACATTGGATCATTTGGCTGGTTGTAAAGCTCTAAAGCGACTTGATTTACGGCACACAACACAAGTATCAACTCAAAGCGTTATTAAATTTGCCGCGAGAAGTATTCACAATTTACATGTGACTGATGTTAAGCTAGTTGAGGAGAAAAAAAACAAAGGGCCGCGTAAAGGGTACGTGAAATGAGTAAAAAATATTAACTGTGCGAGACATTGTATTGTACCTGGAATATTCAAGTGTATATTCATTGGGAAATAAATTAGTAAAATAGAGAAATAGCAGGAGGATGAGAGACAGAGAGAAAAAAAGCAAAATATAAAAATAATATGTGGATAGTTTGAAGTTATCGGTGAACGTTCATTTGATTTCCGATATTCAATTAAATTAATTATGAATAATTGTAGACGAACTAATTAGATGCTTTTGTATTTTTTCGCTTGACTCGTATAAAATTCCGTTATTTATTTTATATTATCGTGTGGGATTTCATCAATTAATGACTGTCACATCTATTTTGAATAAAATACAGAAGTAATTGACAATGTGCAATTATTATTAGCGACACAAGTACGAAAGTATACATTAGACAGCTTTTCAAATCCCACTGTTCTTATTTTTGTTTTGTTCTTTTTGTTTATTTTTTTTATACGTATATTTTCACATTTATATCGCTAAATGCCGTCTTCCCAGAATATGGACTCGCGAACAGTTTTATATTTAAGTCGTGAATTTTACGAGAAAAAAAATTTACGCGCGTGATCTCAAATTAATTTCAATGCATCTGTGAGAAGTTTAATTGCAGTGTTCTGTTGCCATCACAACCCAGGTTGCTAATTTGAATTAATTTTTCAATTAGGTTTAGAATTAGTATAAATTTGAATTAAAAGATGGGCATTACTGATAATCAGAATTGACATTTTTTTTTTCAAACAATCAATTTTGCGAATTATGTTGCTCATCTATTGATATTATCAGTGTGCAATGCATCAATGATATACACATACACATACACACCGACAGGCGTACATACATCCATAAATAATTAAATAATAATGATATGGAACAATGTACACACCCACAAAACGTTTACAATATTAGATTATGTTACGAATAAATTTCTAAAAGTGTAATAATTTAATTTAAGTAATTTGCAGTTTATTGCAAATATTTTATTAATGTATAACATAGGTTATGCTAACGAAGTGTTATAGTTGTAAATATACAATACCTCATGTTCTTATACAAGAAAAAAAAAAGAAGTTTTATGAAAATTGATTGAAAATTTCTGTCACTTTCACCATTCACTGACACGAAAATTATTTTAAATATATGATAATAATAAATAATAAAAGTAATGAAACGTGAATTTAAGCGTGCGACAATATTTGCGCAATGGGAATATGTATATATCGCCAAAATCTATTAAATTACAATTCTGAAGATGCCAGAAGATATTATTGGATGTATGCTGAATATATTTGTCGCGACAATGATCAAGGACAAATTTATTATGTTTGATTTCCAACAGTGAAGAGCACTTTAATATATATCTGATTATTTCCAGATCCCGACAGTGATAAATAATAATGAATAGTTATTTCATATCGTGTGGAGAATGACATTTTTTATTCGATTGAGCTTAATTATCAACCACACACACAAATATATATATATATACATAATTATATTAATTATATTAGGCGCTAATGGAGGACCGATGATATAATTTTCAGCTGAGTAAGAAATCACGTGTATTTAATAAAGAAAAGAAAATAATAAAGGAAATCTAACTCTGTCATTTCCTATATATTTATAAATACTAATTTTGAATTTGTAAATCATTTGGCCTCATTTTATAGCAGTGACTGAAAAAGATTTGTAGAATTTATACAAATACAATACGATTTCTATTGAATGAAATAAGGAATTAATTTTTTTTATCTTCTTTATCTCTCTTTACATTTTTATATTTATTTTTTATTTATAAAAATATATATTAGATCTACAACTTTGCTCCCGCCATTTTTATTTAATTTGAGGCTTTGTTATAAAAAAATGGTTACATACATTAAGTTTCAAAATATTGTCCATTGCTGGCCACTACTTTGTTCCATCTTTCGGGCAGCAACCGAATCCCGCGGCGGAAAAATTCCTCCTCTTTTGATGAGATCCATGTGTCGATCCAATTTTTGACTTCTTCATAAGAATCGAAGTGCTGGTCAGCCAGGCCGTGTGCTATTGAGCGAAACAAGTGGTAATCAGACGGAGCAACATCTGGAGAGTACGGCGGGTGAGGTAAAATTTCCCATTTTAACGTTTCAAGATATTTTTTAACCACTTTCGCAACGTGAGGTCTTGCATTGTCATGTTGTAAAATTACCTTATCATGTCTCTCGTTGTATTGCGGCCGTTTATCTTTTAATGCGCGGCTCAGACGCATCAATTGTGTTCGATAACGCTCATCTGTGATTGTTTCAGCCGGTTTTAGAAGCTCATAATAAATTACGCCGAGCTGATCCCACCAAATGCAAAGCATGACCTTGGTGTCATGGATATTCGGTCGAGGTGTCGATGTAGCAGTATGACCGGGCAATCGCCATGATTTTCTGCGCTTGGGGTTATTGTAATGTATCCATTTTTCATCCCCGGCAACAATACGATGCAGAAATCCTTTCCGTTTTTGTCTTTCCAGCAGCTGTTCACAAGCAAACAAACGTCGCTCGACGTCTCTTGGTTTCAGCTGGCAGGGTACCCAATATCCTTCTTTTTGAATCATTCCCAGATCTTTCAGGCGTTTCGAAATTGCTTGCTGACTGACACCCAATGATTCTGCTAATTCTTCTTGTGTTTGACACGAGTCTTCACTGAGAATCGCCTCCAATTCTGCATCTTCAAAAACTTTTTCCCTTCCACCACCATGCCGGTCTTCGACAGTAAAATCACCGTTTTTGAAACGTTGGAACCACTCTCGACACGTTCTGTCACTAATAGTGGCTTCACCATAAGTACTAGAGATAATCCGGTGACCCTCAGCCGCAGATTTTTTCATGTTAAAATAAAAAAGTAATACTTCCCGCAAATGACGAGAATTCGGTTTAAAATCGGACATATTTAATTAAAAATAATGTTATGTTGCAAACACAAATTAACTTATATTAACGTAGGGTTATATTTACAAATGTCAAAACGAAATGTTCGACATCTGTGATTAATTTATTTCAACAACTACTAAATGCTACAGCCATCTTTCGGAAAACGGCGGGAGCAAAGTTGTAGACCTAATAGATTACGAGCAATGAAAATAATAATTGATTTTCATATTTCTATGATTTCCACGCCATTGTACTAACCTTATGTGGGGTTAAGTTTTCACGATTGCATATTGGCAGCACTGAATTTGAATTTTCTTTGCGACGCACCAACAATGTCGCAGTTATCGCTAGCACATTATATATATATATATATATATACACATGTATATGTGTGTTTACGTTTATATTTCGATCGAATAACGGCGGCTTAGAACTATTATCGCGCAGTCGTCACAGTAAACAGTGTTGGGTGTGTTTAGTGCTACGTATTATTATCAAATTGTATCATCGTTATTTGAAAAATTTTCATAGCGTCTATCGGTTCACGGCAAATAATGTAAGTTTTTATAAATATATCAATCAACTGAAAGGCAATAACAGTGCATCCTAACCTACAAGAACGGACTCTCAACACCAATCTGCCAATGACTGTATTTATTAAAAAATATCTTACATTCTAATAGCAAAAAGAAAATCAAAAAAAATTGCATGTTGTCGTTTAGTTGAAGAGCTGCATTTATACGCAACTTCTGCTTCTTTATTTTATTTTATATTTATTGTATGTACCTTAGTATAATAATGATTATGTATATGTGATTATTTATATTTGTTGTAGGTTCTTTTATGTTTTTTTTTTTCTTTTTGTTAGTGAACAACTATTTGCTGATGAACAATGTTTCATAAAATTAACCCAGTTCAGCTAACACTGAATCAAGATCCTCTTGAAGTGATAAACTGTCCTCACGTTGTTTAGCCAAATCATCTTTCAATCGATCAACTTGCGCTTTGAATAAATAATTGCCTTTCTTCAATGACGACACACGTCCTTCATTTTTCTTTACAATTACCTATATTTATACGCAATAATTATTATATTATTTACTATTATTCTTCATTTGATGAAATAATTTTGATATTTTGAATTAGATTCATTGCTATATTACCTCAAGTTTTCGTTTACGATCTTCAAGCTCGTCATCCTCATCGTCAGTCTCAGACTCTTCATCTTCAGACTCTTCTGACTCAGATTCATCTTCAGATTCAGTTTCATCGTCTTCGTCATCATCTTCCTCTTCCTCCTCATCATCTGTATCTGCCATTAATTTTGCCATTTTGTCCACTTCCTTCTGAAGTGATTTGAATTTTTTCTTCTCATCTTTGAGCATTTTTTGATGCTGTTTTATTTGTTCCTTGAGCGCGTGTCTCTCTTTCTTTGCATTCACCGCTTTATCCCTTCAAAATAGAAATGAAATTGTCATTACAAGTGATGAAGAGAATGAAAAAAATTGATGTTGGATTGCGAAGAAGAAATTTTGTCATTAAACTTACTTGAAATTTCGTATTTTTGTCGTCAATAATTTAACTTCACGTGCCAATCGTCGCTCTGCTATCACTTCAGGATCATCATCTTCATCTTCCTCATCGCTACTAATTTCCTCCTCTTCCGATTCACTCGGACTCTTTTCGCCCTTATCAATACTCTTTTGTGACGCTATTTTCGCAACGTCTTTTGCACTTGGACAGCCAGCCAATGCCATTCCTGAAACATTGTACCATGTGCCAACTGGACTTTCTGGAAATTCGACAATTGGCTCTGCCTCGCCACGTTCCCAATCCCAATAATATTCTGATCGTGGTGCGCATTACACAATGGAGAAAAGAAAGAGAATAAAGCGGTGAATTAATAGAAGCAGAAGCAGTAGTGACGATTGATTTTATTGTAAAAAAAAAATAACGAGCGAAGATAAAGTAATTATGGCTTTTTATTAGTGCAATTGTCAGTAGCCAGCAAGATAAAATTATTCAAATCATTTTTTTTTTTATTTTTTTGGAAGATAACGGAATTCTTTTTTTTTTTCTTTTTCACTACTCACCAGCTTTCATGCGCCTCTCTAATGCCGCATACATTCTCTTCATTTCATCCAATTCGAGTTTTGTTTTATCCTTCTCCTCCGCCATTGCTGCAAAATCTCTCTCAAGTTTTTCCGCGTCCCTTCTCGCTTGCTCTGCCTCCTTTTTCAATGACTCTGCCAATTTTTCATCTTGTCTCTTGTATTCCTGAACATTCTGTTGCGCTCTCAATCGTTCAGACTCTGATTCCAAATTTAATATTCTTGCCTGAAATAAAAAATAAAATATATATATCTTCCTCATTACAAAGATATTTCTCACTCTAATAATTAATTTATTATTCTTGCGAATTATTATTGCAAATTGCAACGTGCTTAATTATACCTGTAGCCTCTTATTATCTCTTTCCAATGCCTCCTTATTTCTCAATTCCAATGCGAGCATTTGCTTTGTGCTCTGCAAATCATCCCTCACTGCGTCAATATCATCCATTTCATCTGGTATTGCCTCATCAACTGGCGCAGTATCTGTTGCTTTTTGCATTTGCTCCTCAATTGTTAATTGTCGTCTGAATTTTCTCAAACCCGCCAATATTGGACGTGAACGATCATTTGTCTTGACACTTTTCAATTTAACTCCACTTTGAATTTGTTTCAATAATACATTGTGCATGTTGGATTTTTCAGATTCAAAAACAAAGTGTGCTTTACCTTCAATCACGCAAACCCAAAATAAATAAATATTTATATATGCAAATAAAGATATTTAATTTTGACAATACCTGCGGGATCGGCTGTGACTTTACTAACTCTCTCGATGATCGGTGCACTTCTGTCATTGCACGTGACATGCTTGAGCTTTCTGCCAGTTTCAAGCTCTTTCATCATGTATGCCCAATCTGGACGTTTTCGCGGTCGTGATTTCAGCATTTCCAATGTACTCCTTTGTGCGGGCGTTAACTCGGGTAAATCTTTGATTATTGTTCGGGCTGGTGGTGGTGGTGGTGGCCGTGGCGGAGGTGGCGGTGGTATTGCCGCTCTGGATGAGCTTTTAGACAGTGTTGGTGCACCTGAAAGACAATTGCAATTGGTAATACAATGAGAGAAAGAGGTCGATGACGAAATTTTCGTATCGAAATAATGCGAACAGTTGGCATCGAAATAAATGTAGCTCTTCAATGACGACATGTCAATGGATGCGAGTCAATCAATCAATAGCATTCAATCTCCATTTATATATTCGTTAATTTGTCGATTAATTTCAAATTATATTGTAAAATAATATCAAATTTTTATTTATTTAATTTTTCAGCGGAAAAAAGAAATGATGCTCTCTCACCTGTTGAACTTTCGCTCTTTGATATGGGAACTCTATTGTCAGTGCGTGAACGCGATTTGTCGACACGAACTTGTCGCTCGAGTTGTGGTCTCGATGATGGTGTCTCTGCACATCCATTCTCATCAGCTTTTGTTGTTGAAGAGTTTGATGTCGATGTTGTTGTTTTGCTCCTATCATTTTCACGTGGTTTAATTGTAGACGTTGATTTGGTGGCGGCTGCATTCTTAGCGGCCTTTGGTTGGGTGGTCGTCGATGGTACAATTGTTATTTTACTCTGTTTCCGGGGTTGTGACACGGCGTTTGGTGCTGGTGGTTCTGTTGCGTCTGCCGGTTTTGGTACACTCTGAAATTATCACAAATAGTTGACATTAATTTATTCTCAATTTTATTCTTTATCTTTTCTCATATACCGAATTATTATTATAATGATGCAGTTGTATATTTATACTTGTACATTTAATGTTATCATTTGAATATGTTGAATTGTCTGTGGTAGTCCATCGTTGACGATATTTATTGGAATTGGTAAAACTTGACCCAGCAATATCCATTTATTATTATTTATTCGAGTTATTGAAAGATTTTAATTTTATTAGAAATATTTTTTTTCCCCTCTTTTTTTTTTTTTTTTTTTTACTGATGCAATGTAATTCTTATGTTTTTCATCTTTATTTTGGCTGTGTGGTTGAGAAGACTAATGAGGTGCGAATGGTTGAGTTGATGCGGAAATGCGACTACTTAAAAAGTAAAAGTGTTGCTATAGAGCCTCTCTTTAGACTGATGAGAGAGTGAGAGAGAGAGAGAGAGCAGTGAGTAGAGAGTAGAGATAAAAAAAAATGAAAGACGAAGTGGCTTGGCATGTCTTACTCGTCCGGTCGTCTTTAAATATAATACTCTGACTAAATTTTGTCATCTATGTATACATATAATATTCATACGTATAATTAATTATTTCACTGTATGATGTCTCATAGGACACGTGTTAGTGCGTAAATTATTATTATTAAATTTATACGTAGATAAAAGTAATTACTCGGCAATAAAATTTGTTTTTATTAATTTATAATTGTGTTTTGGTCATTGAGTAAAACAAAAACAAATTGTTAATTGATAATATATGATAATATATATATATACAATTTTATATAATTTGATTGTGTGGCTGTTACACATTCGGTTATTGTTATTTGCAATTTCTATTTTTACATCGTCGACACTTTTATCGTTGATGCGACGATTAACAGGTTAAAAATATTGTTTTTTTTTTTATTTTTTTCCGAGGCTGACGCTGATGTGAATAAAATCAATAAATCAATGACAGGATTGAACGAAAAAAAAAGAAAAAAAAATAAATCGACAAATATATTTGATATCACTGAAAAAAAATGACAAAATTAGTATTAAAAATGAATTCTTTATCTTGTGAGTTCTGCAACATTTTTAATTGACTCTTCCTTTTCTTTTTTTTATGTTTGAGTACTTCTCTCTACATATCTATTAATATAGCTATATAATTTGTGAGAGTGAATAGCTCCAGTACAATATTTTAATTCACTATTGGAAGGAGATGAGTGAAGAAGACGCGCAGCTGGTCACACACATGAGACATTTGAAATAGAGGCGTATGCTTGAAATAATCATGACCCAAAGGCTTATATACCAACACAGTAGCAGCCACGTTTTCACATTGTACTACCGAAAATGTTTGATCACCGACTACTCTCATTCATTCATTCATCGAATATTCATGTTTACAAATGACAATTGCATCATTATTTTTTCATATATATTTATACAACCATATTTTTATTTAATGATTCAATTAAAGTTTTTAAAACAAATAAATACACCAATAAAAACATTGGACACTGGATTGTGGCAATGTGCCACACAATATATTATAGAAAATTTATCTACTAACAGCAGTGAATGCCTAGCCAATTTTATCTACACTACGTAAACAATGATTGGGCAATTTCAATCAAATTTACATCGAATAAATATGAAATTGCAACAAATTTCAAAATAGATATATGAAATTTTAATTTCAATTATTACCCATTGGCAAACAACTGTTTCATTGTCAATGTTTATTTATTTATTTATTCATTCGTATAAATAACTTGCACTTACTTTCAATGTAACCTTGGTGAATGCTGGTGGTTCGTCAGTTGTTGGTTTAGAATCGCGTCGTGAGTTGAGTGTCCAAGGGGCGGCGGGCATCGGCAATGGATTGGGTCCATCCTTGACCCACGGTGGCCTGAATGTCGTTCGTTGGGGTTGCTGACCTCCCGCACCAGGCATCATATAACACACACTGTGTATCGATTGTTAAATCTCGTTATGTCTACTTCCTCCTCTTCTTTTTCTCTGTCTACTTATTGTTGAAAAATTATTAATTCACTTTTTCAAACTGTAATCAATTCTGTTATAGAAGTTGGTATTCTACCGACGAGTTCAATGAAATTTTTTTAATTTATAAATTATATTTTTCAATGCTGGATGCACTTTTTGAAATGACACACTGGCACCCGTGGTCACACTGCTACTTCTTCGTTTCACACTTTCGTTTGTAGTTTGCTTTAATAGAGTGCGGGAAAATTCGTAATTTTCTCTGCAGTCCGGGGAAAGATCGAGAGACCTCAATCGTCCGCCAGGGCTGTTACTGTGCCACCTCTCCCTACTACTCCCACAATATTTCCCCTTTCATTGCGACGAAAAATTTTGATATTTTTGGATTATGACGTCATGAGACGAGTGAACAAAAATAGCAGACTTTGAGTCTTCTAGGACGCCAGCGCAAAGTCTCTCGCGCTTTTTCTCTCTTTCTTTCACTTACTTTTGCATGATGGAGAATGTTCAATATCTTGCATTTCACACGGCCATTTCACGTTTCTATTTCGCTGTACACAAATGAATGTTTACAGCAGTCAAATCGAATGACGACAGAGAATTTTGTTATTATTTTTTTTTTTTTAATGATTTACAATGTTTGAGTCTGCGTGTATTATTCGTAGTGTTACTTGTTTTTTTTTTTTCTTGCTATGAATAAAATCGAAATTTCATAATGGAACTGATGACGGTCATACGTTGTGGCGATTATTGCATTACACTTGAGAATGAAACCAGTTGTAATATCAAATTTCATGACGTTGTTGAAAAATTTAAGGAAAAAAAATAATAATAATAAATAAATAAAAATTGTCTGACATTGTTTATTTTGTTGCTTGTATTAGTTTCTTTATGAAGATGAATTAAGTCAGATTTTTTTCTTTACTATTTTTGTTTCAGGGTAGGAAATTTCGCAGAGCGAAAATATCAATTGGCTGCACAAAAGCGCAGTGAGGCTGCATTAAAATTTGATTACTACAATCAAGCGGCGGAATATTTTGCACGTGAGTGCGGTAAAGCGAAGCAATTTAATAATTGGAAGGTTGACAATTTAAAATTGACACATCGGGACAATAATCGTAGAGTGGCGGAGTTTGAATCGCGACAGAATCGTTTGAAAGATCTTCTCACTGCTGAAGAAGAGGAATATAAACGGCAAACTGATCAATTGAAATTGGCAAAAAAATCGCCAAGAGCCGAAATAACTTTGGAGGCATTTAAAAATCAATTGATAGAAAAACGTTGCGAACGCAATCTTTATACGCCAAAAATTAATCGTAGAATACAATCGTATTTCTGCTATCCCACCACACCAATTTCTCGTTCACCACTCAAAGAACTCAACAATTCACGTATAACAAACTCGCCAAGAATGAGTTTAGAACATACAAATGTTCGGGATGAACACTATGCCACTAATGAATCGGCGAAAAATGCAAAAGAAACAGCAGTGGATTATTCGCATGTACGCGAGGACTTTGACGCAAGAGCATTGGCAGCAAAGGAAAATCGATCCAATGCATTAACATCAAACTTTGGAAATGATTTCAATCCAAAAGACATTCATTATTCATCAGTGTCATCGCGTCCATTATCAAAAATACACTATTCGAACATACAGTATGGTAACCAAACTAATATACGTGAAAATGATGAGTTCAACAGTGCCAATGAAAAATATGCAAAACGATATGAACGTGCGAGTCTTGAAAATACAAATGTAGGTGAGAATGCTACTGATAAAATTGATAAATCGGATAGTATTGAAGATCAAGTTGTGGGTGTGGATGAAACTGATCAAAGTGAACTGATAAATGGTGCTGATGCTAATGAAAAAAATAATGATGATTCAAAGAATTATCAAGATTATTCCAGAGCGTATGATGATGATGTTGCAAACGATGTAGCTGCTGGATTGGGTGAGATAAAATTGCAGCATGAACGGCAAAACAATGACAATGAAGATTCAGTATTGAAAATTTTCGAGCACCATTCGCCTTCCGGACGATTGACATACAACGATAAAAATCGTTCTGAATTGATATTTTTATACCTAACTCATAATGATTTGAAACGTAAAATTGCCGATCTTGAGGTAAGAGAACAACGTGCGAGTATTAAAGGTCGTTGGGATGACGCATTGCGTTTGCGTGATATGAAAAATCGTTTGGAATTGATGAGAGAGAGGGAAATTTATCAACGTGATGATTTACAAATTGATCCGGCGACTCGGCAATCAGTTGTGGATAATATTCAGCAGCGTAAGCAGGTGCTTGAGCAACGTGAAAAATCGTGCACTGACTCTGAGATGTACAGGTATAAATCGATAAATTTTTATTTATTATTATTATTATTATTATTATGTTTATCGATTAAATAAAAATATTGTATACGGATGCAATGTATAATCCAATCGAATAATCTTTGAGATAGTCACGGATAGCATTGCCCAGTGATCAATGCCAAGGGTTTGCAAGCCAATGTTGTAATATGGTGATTCACTGATGATAGTCAAATACATTTAAAGCACACGAGTTAATGTACAATACAATCACACGTACACACTTTTATTGTCAGTGGTTGGTGGTGTGTTGTGCCAAAATCATTTAGTTACACGTTAATGCAGTGACAAATGAAAGTTTGGTGTGCACATTTGTGTCTCAATATACAAGTAAAAATAGGTGACCATTCACATTTTAAGGGGGATCGCCACTGTGACAGATTCAAAGAAAAACATTTTATTCTCTATTTCAATTTAAAGTTTGTACATTAAAAAATATGTGTATGTAATTTTAGGTCGAAATTCTGAAGTTTGACTGAGTTGCAGTCATTTTAGTAAGAATAGGTAGACAGACTGTTCTTGCTCGGCAGATCTTTAAACGCGTTTTTTCCAAAATGACTTTCCACTATTTTGTTCCGTTATATTCCTCACTGCAATGGCTAACATAGAGCGTAGCTGTTTTTGAAAATTTTGATTTTTACTATTTTTTAAGTCTGCTTGAGTACCAAAAAAAAAATGAGAAACATATTTTATTGGTCGCCATTTCAATGAAATTGCTCACAAAATTATTTTTTCTTAATTTCAACTTATAAATGTTACTTTTTGTTTGATAGTAAATTATTTATTTATTATTTACAGCGAAGATGCAAAACTTATATGGAATAAATGGGTGAGAGAAGATGCCAAGCCATTCATCACTGATGGCAATAGACAGAGAGAAATTTTGTTGCAACAATTGGAAGAAGAGTGGCGTAGTTTGGCTGAAAATGAGAAGAAAAGATTGACGAACACATACAATAATATTATGATGGGTTCCTCATTGCAAAATGAATTGAAACTCATTACTGCAAAGATCTCTGGTTAAAAATAAAATTTATTATGTCTCCGTTTTTATATGTCAATAAATAGTGAGCATATATACCCAGTTCCATATATATATATATATGCTGGTGAATAATTGATAAATATTTCCATTGTTAGTGTACGATACAATGGCGCTTAATAGGCTTAATCAAATCACTATTTATATTTAAGCTCGCAAAAGAGATTTCGAATAACATCTATGACCTATTTCGCTGATAAATGCCTTATAATCCATGTATAGGTCATATTTCTAATAATTAATAATACTCATAATGTTTATTATATTTACAACATTTGATAATATGTTATGTATCATTTGTACGCGAGTAATTAATAAAAATTTTATTGCGCTTCAAAATTGCGCGTAAATTTTTTTTATGGCAATTTTTTAGACCTGGCGAGCGGAGAATCTGTTGTTGGTAAGGCAGTGATACTTTCAGATTATTTTCTTTATTTTGGAGCGACTGTTAGCCACGGTACTGTGAAAGATGACACCACCGATGAGTATACAAAGGTGTTTATTTAAATTTGTTTTTGTTTTCATTCGATTGTTGTGCATGTGCGAGTGAATATCTTTAATTGTTAAAATGTATAATTGTGGAAAAAAATTTTTGTGTAAATGAAAGTTGTTGTGGTGTTTCGCAACGTCAAGTAAATGAAAAATGGCGGAATCTGTTTGATCAAATGTCTTGTGTATTGATATTAATGAGAATTATTGCGAAAATAAAAAATCTAGGAATTGTATTACTAATAATTGTCGAAAGCAAACAATTTTTTCGCCCATCATTCATTTCTTACAAGCTGAGACTTTCATTTTTTATTTTCTGTTGTTTCAATTGAATCTCCCTTCCCAAAAAAAAAAAAGACAAATTCTAAATTTTTTCAGTATTTTTGTTTTCAGGGTAGGAAATATCGCGGAGCAAAAAAGTCAATTGGCAGCGCACAAAAGCGCAGTGAAGCTGTAATAAAATTTGATTGCCATAATTGAGCAGAAATCTATTTCAAACGTGAGTGTGTGTCAAAGGGGTCGAGAGAAATTTAGTAATTGCAAGATTGATCATTCGAAATTGACACATTGGCTACAAATTATAATATTCGTGACATAAAAAATCGGTGGAATTGCAATCACGAGAGAATACTTTAAAACTTCTCAGTGTGTTGCAATAATTTGAAATTGGAGATAATTGTCAGGAGAATTTAAAAATCAATTGAAAGAAAAAAAAACGTGCGATCAGGTAACATCGCGTTTATAACCCCAAAATGAGTTTCGACAACACAACTCATCATCGTGATGAATTTAATATGACTGATGAGATTGGTAAAATAGCAAAATCATCAGAAGATATTGAAACAGAGCGAAATAATTTTGATGAAAGAGCATTGGCATTTAAGGAGAATCGATCCAATGCATTAACATCAAACTTTGGAAATGATTATAATCCAAAGGATACTAACTATACATCAATATCATCACGACAATTATCGAAACATCATTCAAATACAGTTTATAGTCATCAGAAGTTTTCCAATGTAAATGAAAAATTTGCAAAACGATATTCACGTAGGAGTCTTGAAGATACAAATGTTGCCAGTGTTGGTACTGCCAGTGAATATCTACCAATACAGTCATTGAATGACATCGACGATAATAAAAAAAATGCAAATGATAATAATGGAGCAATTGATAATACATCTGATGAAATAGATGCAAATAATTATGAGGATCATTTAAAACTTTATGAAGATGAAGAAAATAATTTAGTTAGTGGAGTAGATGAAATAAATCTGAAGCAATATGAAAAAGTGAATAATATTGAAAATTCATTAGCAACTAATATTATTGATAATAATTTTTCCACCGATCGATTGTCTTACAATGATAAAACTCGTTCTGAATTGATATTTTTATATCTCACTCACAATGATTTGAAACGAAAAATTAGTGATCTTGAGGCAAGAGAACATCGTGCCGCGACAAAAGGTCTTTGGGAGGATGCATTGCGTTTACGTGATATGAAAAATCGTTTAGAATTGATGAGAGAGAGAGAAATTTATCAACGTGATGATTTACAAATTGATCCGGAGACTCGGCGATTTGTTGTAGAGCATATCGATAAGCGGAAACAATTGCTTGAGAAACGCAAAAAATTGTGCACGGATTCGTGGATGTACAGGTATTTTATAAATTTATCCATTACTTTGTCGTAATAATTGTTTTATATTTTTATTTATGATATTGATTTGCGAGTAATGTGGTGGTATTTTTGTTTTTTTTTACTTTCATACAGCGAAGAAGCAAAACTCACGTGGGACAAATGGTTGGAAGAGGATAAAAAATCAATTATTATCGATGGCAATGATGAAAGGGAAAATTTGTTGAAACAATTGGAAGAAGAGTGGTGTGGTTTGGCTGAAAGTGATAAACAAAGAATAACTCATACATATAATAATGTTATGACGGGTTCTTCTCTGCAAAATGAATTGAAACTTATTGCTACAAATATTTTTCATTAACAATTTTAATTTACAATTACTCATTCACCTTTTAATATTCATGACAAATCAAAAAAAAGAAGAAGAAGAAAATAATGGTAATAGCAGAATTGATATTCGAGTTTGTATAAATGAAATTCGATCGACACTCAATTCCATTTGTAACGTTCATCAAAGCTTATTTAGGTATCATATAGTTCATATAATTCTCCAACAATTTTCGTTTAATTTTTTAATACTTTTTTCGTTTAATTATAAAAGAGATCTTCCACTAAATGATAAAACATCTTTCGTATAATTATTATTTAGCGATATCTATCACCGTTGTAACATTCGTACCCTCCTGTTTTGTGATAGACAAATATTGAACAAATTATATTAATAAAATCTTCACACTAATATAAAATAGAATTTACAATTCTCACAACTTTTCAACAAATACTCAATTAATAAAATAATTCAGCTGCGTATCTTTCGTTGGTAAAATTGAATTCAAAGCTCCACTATACATGACTACCGTGACCAAAAGATGCCACCACCAACTTCTCCAAGTGACTTCATTTGAAAACCTACATTCACAATACATCCAAAACACCAACAAAAAATCAAATACAAAAAAATAATTATGATTATTGAATTAATATCATACTGATATTAATTCAATTAATATATTAAATATCACTTTCCACCATACCAATATAATATCCAAATATTCATTATACAAACACTGTACATGCAATTTTTTAATTCTCCGCTCGTTTGCATTATATTACAAACGTGGATAAAATTAGCATCATCCAAAACTCCGATATATTTCAAAGTGCAGACTTTCACTCGAAATTTAATTTCCACGATGATGAACTAGCGGTCATGGGGTGTGAATACATATATATATATATATCTCCAGTACAGTAACTGGGAACATTGATGATGGGTGAGCAGCAGCAACAGCAGCAGCAGCAGCAGCAGCAACAGCACCATCAGCGCAAAGCAATGCGAGTCCTTTTGGCAACTGCAGACACACGTCAAAGGGGCCCCGCAGGCGAAAACGATGGGACGGGCGTGTGGCGTGCGTTCGTCATGTCCGGGACGTGTTATTAGCCATCAGTCGGGTGTTTCACCCGGTTCGCAACCGTTTCTATACTTTATACCTCGTGCTACTCTACCAATTTTTTTTTCCTCATTTATTCGCTCGCTCTCTCTCTCTCTCTCTCTCCATCGCACATACAAAATAAAACTTAATACCATACATCTTCGTTGCTTTTATTCTTCTCTGTTTATATATATATATATATTTATTCTTAACTCTTTTCCACAACCTCTAGTAGTGTGCGGGTGCTTACGTAGTAAGGCAGTTTAATTAACATAGTTGGCGTGGTTGCATCCCTCATCTTCCTCTCCAGCCAGTCAAGTTTCACGGGCCATTGAGCGCCCAATCTCTACACCCATACACGAACACACAGGACACACTTGCATGTATATATATGTACAAATAAACATCAAAAGCTGTGACAAGCGTGTCTATTTTGTCTCCTCTTCATCATTTTTGTCTAAAGTTAAACACCAATTCTCATATCCGTTTGTTTTTCACTTACATTTTTCCCCATATATCTCTTTCATTAATAATTAAATTAGCTGTCACTTTGAGAGCAAAGGAAAAGAATAGACGAGGATGTTACAGGAAGAAAATGAATTTGCTCTTAAAAATATTCTTGAATTTTTTTATGCAATCGTGACAAATTTTTCCTGGTATTTATTTTGTAATTTTTTTTTTGTTTGCTGTGTCTTTGGTATATCAAAGTGAAAATGAACAATCGAATTGCAACGTTGACAATAAAGATAATTTTTGGACTGTTTTGATATGGAGTGTGTACACTGGTAAGATATACCTTTTTTTTTTGTCAACAATGAATATTGAGTTGGATATATAATAGAGAATGGAAAGAATATTGAATAGGTGGAATGTGATGAACAGTTGGAAAATTTTAACTTGACGACTGTGGAAGTGCTGTCAGTTAACAGAGAAGATGGAATGTTTGTAAGAGCAAATTAGCGGGTTGTCGCTGTTGCTTTTATACATATGTGTATGTTGCTGATGAGCCAAATGATACAGTACCAGTATTAGTATACATAAATTAGTATATAGACCTATATAACTCACGCACGTGGGACAAGATTGGATGATGGTGTCGAAGACATGATAGGATTAATAACAGTAAATAAATATTTATACAGCGAGAAGGAAGTGAGTGGCAATGAAGAAAGAGCCAATAAATCTCATCCTCTCAATTTTTTTTTTGTCACTCTCTCTTCATTTTTTTTTATATCTACACTTGCGTCCATAAAGAAAAAAAAAAGAAATACGTATGAATTAATTTCTATATCTCGTACTTATCATAATCCAAAAATAATAGTTAATATATTCATCATCAGAATACAAAATGTAATAAATAATAGATTGAAAAGATATTTGAAGTAAAGACGAGAATAAAAAAAACAAAAATAAAAGAATACCATACCCATGGAATTAATAATTATTTAGCAAGAATAACTATTTAAAAAAAGATGAAATGAATAAAAATAAAGCAAAAATAAGTGGAAAAAAAAAAAAAATTCTTTCACACAAAGAAATGTCAGCATTTATTATATAGCATATATAATAAATATAGCCTGTGGCTTTTGTCGCGTGTCGCTCGTAAATTTTATCGAGTCGAAATATTTTTCTTTCTCTCTATTCACTATACAACTAAACAACTTTATATATATTATATAAATATATATATATATATATATATATATATAAAGAGATGGTGAGTGGACGTGCGGGGGCGTGTGTTCCGGGGATGACGTCTAAAAAGCCTACCATATGTGTTGGTATTCATATAAATATATGTATAGATATATATATATATATATATATATAAAGACCGGATAGAGATGCAACGTTGACGGATTAGCTGCAACACTCAATGTTGGGAATCCATTCGATTCCGATTATTCTACATATACAATACACATATGTACGTTAAAAGAAACTTCGTATAGAACATTTTTCAGGGAAAATATACGCGCCAATGATTGGAGGGTTGGGTTTTGTCAAGTGTGATGCCCATTCGTCCTGAAAGAAGGCAATTAACACCGCATATGGTAGACAGTC